>JZKD02S0749873.1:99301-126288 GCA_000966675.3 Picea glauca | reverse complement strand
TCCCTGACTCAGTCCGGAGTCCAAGGGGGTTCTACCGATGCCTCTGCATCCTCAAGGTCAAAACCCTGCACACTCAATCAAACTGAGTCAATAGCACCCGTCTAATCAAATAGTAACACATCATGTCATCTGTCAATCACATCATAATCAAATATAATAGGTCTACTGTCAAAAAGGGTCCAGATCACTTGCGAGCAAGTGTCCTCAAATAATAAGTGGTCTCAGTGCGCCAGAGCGGGATGTTACATCTGGTGGCAAGACCTAAAATTGGCGAAGGGATTGAGAGAGAAACAAATGGAATGGTCATATTTTAAGAAATACTTCAAGAAGCAATATTTGTCAGAAAGCTATTAAGAAATAAATACTAAGTAATTATACGAGCTAAGACTCGAACAAATTACCATGGACGATCTAATAAATAAATTTCTAGAACTATTGAAATTTGTACCATACATCAAGGAAGACAAAGTAAAGATACAACAATTCTTAAGTTGTCTACCATAGTCTTACAAAGACAGAATTGAATTTGACAATCCCAAGAATTTTAATGAAGTGTTTAGAAAGTCTTGGATGTGCTATGATCAGTACAAATAGAGGTTTGAAATTCCCAAGGAATGGAAGGACAAGAAACATGACAGAATGAATCAGCGAAAGAAAGTCTTCCAACCAACCCCTTTCCAGAATATGGAAAAAAGTTTCCAAAACTATCATTCCAACACCCAGATTTCTCGAGGGGGAGGTAGACTAGTTAACCTGGGAGTCAATAAAGTTGGGGATAGTCGTAGAGAACCATTGAAGTGTTGGGAGTGTGGAGAACCTCACTTGAGGAGAAATTGTCCACACTTAATTTCCACACCAGGAAATTTAGTCCATAACCTGCAATAAGGATTGACAATAGGAGATATGGGAAGAAGCATGCACATAATTAATGCAACTATGGATGGCAGGCAAGTTGATCATCAATCCACTATCGTGGAGGTTGAAGGTAAAATTCATGATAACCATATTTCCATATTAATTGACCCAGGAGCTAGTATGAGTTATGTTACTCCTGGTTTAGTTGAATTAAGCAATATCAAGAAAGTAAAACATGTTAAGTCTTGATTAGTACAGATAGCAATAGGGACCAAGAGAAAGGTAACAGATTTTATTCCTGAATGTGAACTCAGCATAGATGGTCAAAGTACAAAGTTAGATCTAAACATTTTACCTTTAGGATCTTACGATTTAATCATTAGAATGGACTGGTTGGATAAACATAAAGTAATTTTAAACTGTTATGAAAAGTCACTTATCTACAGAGATGAAAACAACATAGTTAGAACGATACAAGGGATCAGAAAACTAGTTTCGGTTAAGCAGATATCAACCATCTAGTTTAAGAAATGTATGAACAAGGGTTGCCAAGTTTATGTTGTTCAGGTAATTAATCTGTTAGAAAAGGAAAACAAACCTAGCGTAGAGGAATTTGCATTCCTACATGGGTTTAGAGATGTATTTTTGGACGAAATACCATAACTACCTCCAAGAAGAGAGATAGATTTTTCTATCGATCTACTACCTAGATCTTCCCTGATATCTAAGGCACCTTAAAGAATGAGTCTACCCAAATTAACAGAACTGAAAATCGAGCTGCAAGAACTGTTAGATAAATAATATATCAAACCATGTGTCTCACCTTGGGGAGAATCGGTTCTCTTCGTTAAAAATAAATATGGGACCTTGAGACTATGCATTGACTATCAACAACTAAATAAGATGATGATCAAGAAAAACGTATCCTTTACCCAGAATTAATGAGTTGTTTGACCAAGTTGGAGGAGCAAGGATATTCTCTAATTTAGATTTAAGGTCTGGTTGTCACCAAGTCAGAATAAAAGATGAATATATAAGTAAAACAACATTTAGAACACGTTACGGGAACTATGAGTTTGTCGTAATCATGTTTGGCATTACTAATGCACCAACCACCTTTATGTGTTTGATCAATAGTATATTCAGTCAATATCTAGATAAATTTGTGTTGGTTTTTATCGATGATATTTTAGTTTACTCAAAAATGGAGGAAGAATATGAAGAACATATGGAAAGAGTATTTCATAGCTTAAGGAAACATAAGTTGTCTGCAAAGTTTGATAAGTGCAACTTATACCAAAGAATGATACAATACCTAGGACACGTGATATCCGAACAGGGTATTGTAATTGATCTAGAGAAGATAAAATCCATTATGGAATGGCCTATCCCTAAGGATGTAATAGACATCAAATAATTCATGGGAATTATCGGTTATTACTGAATATTTATCGAATAATTTTCTAAGATCATGTATACAATTACATCCCTACAGAAAAAGGGAATAAGATTTTCTTGGTCACAAAAGTGTCAGGACAACTTTGATAAATTAAAAGGACTGTTAACTACAACACCTATCCTAAGGGTAGAGGATCCCGATAAATATTTTATAGATTGCATGGGTGCAATCAAAGAAGGCTTGGGAGGTGTCCTAACACAGGATGGGCACGTCCTCTCTTACGAATCACGTAAACTAAAATAACATGAACGAAATTATGTTACACATGATTTGGATTGAGCAACCATAATTCATGCGTTGCAAATGTGGCGGCATTATTTAATGGGGATAAGGTTTCTGCTACTAACTGACAACAGTGGTGTAAATTTTGTATTCAGTCAACCATATCTCAATGCAAGGAAAGTGAGATGGATATCCTTTTAAAGTGAATTTGATTTCGAAGTAAGACATATCAAAGGAAAAGAAAAAAAAATTGCAGATGCTCTAAGTCGAAGGACTAACGGACTTAATGAGATAATTGTTAGCAAAGAAGAAAATGACATTGAACAAAGAATAAAATATACAAGATACAATCACAAAAATTACATCATCCCAACAACCAAATTACAAGAAAATGAAGAAAAACTGAACAAAATAGATCTGAGTTTAGATAAAAATGGATTGCTAAGGTTCAAAAACAGGGTGTATGTACCTAATTCTGCTAATTTAAAATCAACAATTCTTGACGAATTGCACAAAAGGTCGTATTTTGGTCATCCGGGATATAAGAAAATGATAATAGCCTTAATAAAATTGTTTTATTGGCCTAACATGAAGAATGAAACAGTTGAATATTTATCTAAATGCTTAGATTGTCAACAAGTAAAGGTTGAACATCAACATCTAGTGGGTCTGCTACAACCTCTACCTATACCATAATGGAAGTGGGAGATTATCTCATTAGACTTCATCACAGGTTTTCCTAAGACTCAAAATCAAACTAACTCGATTATGGTAGTGATTGATAAACTGAACAAATATGCACATTTTATACCTGTGAAATCTACTTATAAAAAAATTAATATTGATGAAATTTTTATTAAAGAAATATTTAGATTGCATGGAATTCCTAAGATGGTGATCTCTTATAGAGATGTCAAATTTACCTCAATGTTTTGGAAGGAATTATTTGCAGGATTGGATACTAACCTAAATTTCAACACAACCTACCATGCACAAATGGATGGGAAAACTGAATGAACGAATTAGATTGTGGAAGACATGTTACAAATGTACGTGAGAATGAAACCAACTAAGTGGGAGGAGTACCTACACTTAGTTGAATTTTCTTACAATAATGGCTACCAGACATCATCCAAGATGAGTCCCTTCGAAACATTATACGGAAGGAAATGAAAAACCCCGATTAGTTGGGATAATCTAGTCGACAAGCTTATGATGGGACCAAAATTATTTAAGAAAATGGAGAAAAGGGTAAAAAGGGTACAACCGAATTTAAAGGAGGCTCAAGGCCGATAGAAAAGCTATGTAGATTTAAAAAGAAGACACCAAGAATTTCAAATTGGGGACCATGTATATATGAAATTCAAAGCAAGGAAGAGCTCTCTAAAGCTAGGAAATTGTTCAAAGTTGGGACCCAGGTTTTGTGGCCCCTTCAATATTTTAACTTGAATTGGACCCGTGGCGTATCAACTAGCACTTCCTGCAACTTAAAAGTTCATAATGTTTTTCGTGTTTCCTTGTTAAAAAAGTGTATTCATGATCCTACTCACATCATTGATTAGAACATAGTGTGGGTGGAACCAAAAGGTGATTTCCAAGAGAAACCTATGTGCATTCTAGACATGAAAGAAACAATACTATGGAACATAGCCATTGCCTAGGTAAAAGTGCAATGGAAGCACTTTATCCCTAAAGAGGTCACTTGGGAATTTGAGGAATATTTGTGAAAATCATATCCAACCCTATTCTAAGAGAGAAATGAATACTAAGGACAGTGTTGTACTTAAGGGGGAGAAGATCTAATATACTCAAATTTTATAACATTAAATTCTAAGTGAACTTTGAAATAAATTTCCATTTTGGAAAATTCAGATTTGGAAATTATTTAGCATTTATGGAAAATCTAAATTTGGAATTTTGATTGTTGTAATTAATTATTTGATGACTGTTGGGCAAAGATTTCACTTTCCCAACTATCTTGTTTTATTTGACACATGTGTAAGACAAACTTTTAATTGAATTAAATGTTGGAAGACAAATGGAACAACGAGGTTAAAAATGGCTAACCATGACTCCATGAATGGGGAACATGTTTGAGTTACATCAAGGCTGATTTTTACAAGTGGAAAATGTGGAATTTGATCACTAGCAGCCCCTAAAAATTAGGGATTTGTAAGGCTGTGAATATCCCAAGGAGGGAAGGAAAGACCTAGGCATAAGGACACATATAAAAACAACATATTGAGGAGGCAGGACATTGCTTGGTATGTTGGGGAAAATAAACTATTTGTTGTTATGAGCATTTTTACTGTGAGGCAAAGGAATTTCTGATCTGTGGATGGTGACTATAACTAAGGAGGATCATTCAGTTTTCCCTTATGGACTCATGGTCAGGCTAGGGGGTGAAGAGGGAAAGTCAACTTGATTGTTTTGTTCTATGGTTGGGTGGAACATGGTTGCTCCATTTGTATTCTAGCATCATGTTTCAGATATGAATCTCCTCTTGTATTCTTTGTCAATGTTATATTATGGTTATTATTTGTTAGGAATATGATTGAGTGTGTATTCATAAGTGAAATAAATTCTTAAAGTACAGTATGATCATGTTTCATATGGATTATCATATTTAAATAATACTATATTGGTTGTTTGAGATATGGTGGTGGTATATATATATATATATATATATAAGGAAGGGTAGAACTATTCTTATGTTCTTATTGAACATTGGATTATATATAATTTTCATTTTCTATTGAAATATGTAAATAACAATCACTGTATAGAAATTGTGCAATAAGGAATAAACTCAAATGGGTGTTTATCAATTTGATAACATGTAAAAATAGAGAAAGAATAGTAGTATGAATATATATCCTTTATATTATCTATTACCACATAAAGATAGTGATTCAGTAGACTACAAGTGTATTGTGAAAGTAGCTATCACATTCAAATGAATCTTGTTCAACGTATAACAGTTGGAGTACCGTAGACCAAAACTCCACAACCTATTATTGTAAGAAAATATCTAAGAAAGTACACACAAAATTCTGTATGTAACCAAAGTGGATGTGCGAATAGATTAGAACTCTAATAACTTTTGAGCAAGATGTTTTCTTCATCCGATTATCTTGATTTGCACAACCTGCAAAGGAAGAAAAATAAGAATAAGTCAAGGACAATACTTAGATTGAGTCTCGATGAAGGTCCAGATTGCCTCTAGTTCCTTGTGCAACAATATGTCCCTGATCCAGGAGGAGGAGGAGTGGACCCAAACCGATTGATGGGTACCCTCACAAAATAGAAAAGGGCCCCATCATTAATTTCATGTATCCGTGCATAGAAATTTCACTTATAAAACAGAGAAAACAACAGTAAGAAATTATCATTGAAATAGACCATTCATGGATTCATCAATAGGAAGCACATTTTAATAATCCTTCAAACCCTATGTAGAGGAACAAACAAATGGAAGGATTCGATTGTGGAAAATTTAGCGTTAAACATAGATCACCATTTAAATTCCTAAAAGAACACAATGGAATTTTCAATTTGGGTAACAATCAAAGTGAGGGAAGTATTCCCCTGATGGAGTGACACGGCACACCGAGTCGGTGACACAGGGACACGCACTAAGGGCAGATTTAAGTGCAGGTTTAATTGCGGATGGCCGCCACCCACGCATCAGCATTAACAATGTGGGACGACCACGGCAGGGATCATACGAAGGTGAGGCTCCCTCGCGCACCCATTTACTCCTCCCGCGAGTTCAGACTAGACATGGATTTGGAAGGACGGATTTCGATGGAGACTAGTTATGGGTTTTATTTTGAGCCAGGACAGAGCGAGTTTGCTATGTCATTCGCTCGACCGTTCACCATTTATTCTATGCACTTTGGTGAGGCCTTCCAGGGATTTTGGCTTTCGAGAAAAACTTGTCTGAGACGGCTTGCTCGGGACTTGCACCTGATGCTACTCTCGTTCAGGGCTTTTAGTCTTTCGCTGCATTTTCTTGGTACCTGCATTTACCACCTGGTTTCAATGGTTAGAGAGCGTGCCAGGCCTCGTTGGAGCTCGGCATGGGACACCCACAGGGCGCAACATTGCAGGAAGAAGCAACTGGAATGCGCTCTTTCTTTGGTGTCCTCAATTCTTCGCAAAAAAGCTCGAGCAGAGCGGCGAATGCTGCTCGACACCATTGTTGAACAGAGGGTTGGTTGTAGCAGGGAAGGTCTGATTCCTAATTTGAGTGATGTGAGGGAGGCCGAGCCCGAGGTGGTGCTTCCCACATGCATAGTGGAGGAGGACCCGTCCATTGGAGAATTTCTATGCATTAAGGAGCCCTGAGCCATGGAGGGCTCCGTCCGCGCTTTGAACAGAGAAGACGATGTCCTAGGCTGTATCATTGAAGAAACTCCCTGGCCGGGCGACTTGCCATCGTTTCATGCTGAGAAGACTGTGGATAATGAGGTCAATGCGGAGCAAAGGAAGGTAGCAGCTGACATGGATGAGGAAATGGATTCGAGGAATGCTCCCCGCAGCGGCTCGGGTGGTGGCCTGCATGGTTTTCTTCTTAGCGACGAACACCTGGCCTTGGTCTTCGAGCTACGTAGCCACCTGGCGGACATGGAACTCAGGACGCTCCTCATGAGCCAGTGTTTAGACATTCTCCTCGGCGCGTTCTTCAGAGCTCCAGCTCAGCATAAGTGTCCCCTGTGCACACAGGAGTTTGCTATTCCAGCGAGGTACACTTGGCAGGTGGGTGAAGGTGACAGTGCAACGGGTGATTAGGTTTTACTGTTTCCTGGCTTTTGTTGACTGCTTTTCTTTTCTATGTATTTTTGGACCATTAGCACCTGTCCTAGTTTCCTTCGGGTAGGACAGGGGCTTCTCAACTATATGTATTATTGCCAAAACTGCTATCAGCCCCTCAGTTATGCTGGTTTCCGATTACCGGAAGCATTTTTGATGGTTTTTAGCCATGACTCTATATTTTTGTCTAAGTTCTGTGCTCATCTAATATAGAAGGTACTACCCTCTTTTTTATTTAAAAAAAAAAAAAAGTGCGGGAAGTATTAAAGCATTCATAAGAGGCGCATAAGATGCAACCTGTGTATTATTCACAATGAATAAATAAAATTAAATAACATCATAGCAAGGACCCAATACATAGTTTAAAGCCTGACTATGAAAAAACGTGCTCGAACCCTATGATTTAGTTCTGCATACATTCAACAGAGGAGGCGACGAATGGTTATATGCTTAGGAATCGAATTTATTATCAAGATAATATTTTATTAGTGCAGATTGGTCGACATAGGAAAACCCTTTTCATAAACGATGTAGTTCTATCAGACGAGAGATCAAGTGGCCATGGGATAATCCACGATTTTCCCCGACAGAGGAAATATTTTTACAATCTGAGGATACAAACAAATTGTTGTTTCAAATGAATAAAACCATGTTAATACTGTTATTTATATACAAAGAAAGTAAATATGAATCTTTCCCATAGTGTATTAATATTTCCACAGAGCGTAAATTACGAATGTCCCAAAGAGTGTTAATATTGCCATATATTTACATAGAGTGTAAATTATGAATATCCCACAGAGTGTTAATATTTCCATAAATTTACACAGAGCGTAAATTACGAGTTTCCCACAGAGGGTTAATTTTTCTACATATATACAGAGTGTAATTACGAAATTTCCTATGGGTTTTTCACAACAGATAAGATTGAATGTTAGCAATAAACATAGAAAGTCTCAAGACCCTTGGATGAGTTCCTGAGTATAGGAATAACAATATTACAATGGAGAACAAAAGAAAAAATGAAGAGGGTTTAACATTAAAATGATTCGGGCCAAGGTTCTACTCAAAAAGGACCATAATGAGTATAGGTTAGGAGCCTAATAGTCAACCAAGAGGGAAACACAATAACTCTCCAAACTCAAAACCATAAACCTGGTGGAAATCCTATGTAGCAAATGCATATAGGGCGCAACTGTCAACCCTCAAACAAAGAAAGTAAACACAAGGTCTGTACTTTGAGGTCTCAAGTAATTACATTTGGATAAAACAAAGATTGCATCACAAAATAATTCTCACAGAGGTCATAATCAATGAAATCCTTTACTTACTTGGTGCGTAGAGAACCCTGGGTATGCATTTCCCTTTTTCCATCGCACACCAGACACGGACCTCACCAAATGCACCCTTCGTGTTTCAACGTAGATAAAAAACTCATGTTACAAGACCAAAGTGGTGAAGAACAATGAACGAATTCTACCTCGAGGGCCTCGTTAGAGAAGTAAACACAGTAGGTATGCACCATTACCTCTTCCATGTGAAGTCGAGGAGATGGAGAGCTTGCATTCGGTGTGTATTCCTAAGTGTCATCATGGAAGTTACGGGACATGATTCACCATTTATGAGTTAGGCCGGGAGTAAATTCCTACAGGACCGATCTGTCATCCACCTTAAACGGTTTCAAACAACTTAATTGTTGAGTCATGATAAGAGTCAAACTCTAGAACAACAAGACTATGCAATAATAGGGAAGGGATTACCTATTTTAGGTATATATATATGTCCATTGTGCGGTGGTAAACAATATGTTTTGTATAGACATGTGCTCTCTATACTATGCTAAAGTCATACGTTGTGATAGTATCCATATAACAGTCTATATGTTAAACGATAGATATAATGTTATGGATAGTGTTAGTGTTTCATATTAAACGATATATATATATATATATTCTGTTATGGACAGTGTTAGTGTTATGGTATCCATGTGATAGTTTATATGGTAAACAATACATATATATATTGATATGGATAGAGTTAATGTTATGGTATCCATAAGATAGTTTATATGGTAAACAATATATATATATATATATATATATATATATATTGATATGGATAGCGTTAGTGTTATGATATCCATACGATAGTCTATATGGTAAATGATGTATATCGTTATGGTTAGTGTTAATGTTATGTATAGACTATATGATAGTCTATATTCTATAGTCTATTACGCATTGTATTATGGATAACATGACTTGACAAAGACATGGTGGTTATTCTAAGGGTTATGATAGCCCTGGTAGCGATTTTCTTTAATACAAATAGGTGTGTGATTCTAATCCAATAACGATGATAAATCTTCTATGTATACAATAAAGTAATAAATATAAGTTCAATGGATTATCTCTATGTCACAATCAAATGTTGGAGAGTCAATGAACTTTAATGTCCCCTAACAATTTTTTGTTTTATTTGGGAAATTTGGGGTACATTACAATGTCATACTCCTTGCACACTCCATGATTGTCCTGTTCATTGTTTCTAACACACCATTTCCTTGTGTTGTTCCTAGAACTATTTTCTCTCTGTGAATCCCATTGCATGAATGTTCATCTTCAAACTCCTTGCTGCAATATTCACCTACATTGTATGATATGAGATACTTCAACATTTTTCATGTCTCACTCTTAACCAAATATTTTCATTTCTTAAAAGTATGAAAAACATCAGATTTTGTCGAATGCAATAAACCCAAATTTTTCTAGTTGCATCATCAATAAAAGTAACATAATAATGAGAGCCACCAAGAGATGATACATGATTTGGTCCCCATACATCTATATGCACAAGATCTAACCTTTCACTCTTATTTTCTTTTCCAACTCTATGAAATATGACTCTCTTTTGTTTTCCATAAATACAATGTTCACATAAATCTAAATCATTCTGTTTAATATCTAACAACAAATTTATTTTGTTAAGTATTTTCATCCCCTTCTCACTCATCTACCCAATCCTATGATGCCATAGTGTTGTATTCACTCTCGTAGAAGCTAAATATATAGAAGAGTTAGTATTACCAATACATAAATACAATGTAACTACCTTATCTCCTTTTGTTATCACCAGTGATCCTTTGGTGACCTTCCACACCTTATCTATAAATATATATATACAACCTTCACTTTCCAACTTCCATATTGAAATTATAGGGAAGTTACATGTCTTACCTCTTTCAATAACCATTGGTTTTCATTCTTTTTCTTTATTTGTACCTTACTGATTCCAACAATTTTGCATGGTAAATCATCACCCAAATGAACCTGCCCAAAATCACCTTGAACATAATCTATAGAATGTTTCCTATAGGGTGTGGCATGAAATGAATCCCATGGATATACTACCCAAGACTCAGAAATATTATCTATAGAAAGAATCAAAGCATTTTGTAACACATCACATGTTACATTTTCTTCTTAATTTTTCTCTTGTTTCCCATCTCTTTGTTTCTTTGGAGCTTTGTAGTCTTTCTTCAGATATCCTTTCTTCCCATAATTATATCACTCTATCTTTGTCAGTCTGGATTTGGATCTTCCCTTCCTATAATTCCCACAATTCATTGAGCCATTTCCTCTATCCTTTTGTCTTCCCCTGTTCTCCATAGTCAATGCATTACCTAATGTCTCACCTATGCTTTTTCGTTGCATTTCCTCGCTAAGGATAACACTAAAAACATCATCTAATTTTAAAGTGTTTGAACCAGAGACAGAGTTAGTTGCATCCATGACCAAGCCATTCCATATTTCTAGCAATGAGCACAATATTAAAAGATCCCTGAGCTCATCATCAAAGTCCACTTTTATAGAACTTAGCTTATTAGTAACTGTATTAAATTCATTAAAATGATCTGTAATAGACCCACCTTCTCAAATATTCATATTAAATAATATCTTCATTAGAAATAGCTTATGGGATGCTAATGGTTTTTCATACAGTTTATCCAATGCGTCCATAATCACCTTCGTTGTCTTTTCTTTTGAAATATTGAAAGCCATCGACGCTGCCAGGCTCAGCCGTATTGTTCCTATTTCTTTTATATCAACAACCTCCCATTCTTCGTCATTCATGGTTGTCAACTTCTTTCTTATTCTGTCCAATGTTAGGAAAACATCATTTTGATATAAATAATCTTCCATCTGCATATTTCATAACTCGTAGTTTTGTCTATTAAATTTCTCGACCCTAAACTTTCCATCTTCTGCCATTTCTCCCACTCGAACTAGGAACCCTCTTTTCCTAGTGAGTTACATTTCTTTCTGATACTAGTTGTTAGAAAAATAGGATCACATTGTAATAAAATAAAACAAATTCATAAATAAAACAAAAAATATACACAATACAATAGAGACACAGATATATGTGGTTTACCCAATGTAGGGTATGTCCACCAAAGAAATTGCAAGGTCCTTCATTTTTATTATCCAACAAATGAAGGGATACAGCCTACAACACACCCATTGTAACGTCCTCTTCTTTCTCTCATAGTATCCTCTCTCATAATACAATATTCACGATAATACATAACCGCAACACAATTCCCTCATAAAAAGAAGGTTGCCTTCTAGGGAAAAAAATTCTAACATAATCTCTATCATAAGATCTGTGACTTAATGATGAATAGTCAAGATTGACTATGAAATTCCAATATGCATTTACAAGGAAATTTTTCCTTTGGGGGCTTCTCCCCTAGACTCCCCAACCAGGGGGATGAGCCCCCCGTACCCCATAGGGGGGAAATCTCCCCTGTAAACCCAATACGTGGAGGGGTGTACAATTTTCATGGGGTATAAACACGACTAAAAACAAAGACCTTTGAATCAAGAAGATAATCAGGCTCCAAAACCAACACTAAATTCCTATATTGGAAACCAAGAGTAAATTTTCCATTGAAGGACTATCACCTTTGGGAGATAGTGGATAAAACAATTACTCCACCAAAAAATCTGGTATCTTTGGAAGTTCACAACAAGAAGGAGACCAAATAAACTATTATCTTCCTGGACTCCCTCACCTAACTAAGAATAAGATGGTCAAAGAGATGTTTGATGCATTGGTAAGTTTATTCCAGATCAAGAACATGAATATGAAGATGGTCTTAAGGAATAAACTCAGATCGGTGAAGGTGTCTAGATCAGATAATTCTACTAGCTATCTCATGAGAATCACATAGGTGCATGATAAAATTGTAGCGATCGTAGAAAAATGGAGGAGATAGAGATCATGAATGTGACATTGAATGGTATTCCCAATTCATTGGAACCATTCGTCAAAGGCGTTTGTGCTTGGGAAAATGTCCCATATTGGTAGAGACTTTGGGATGATTGCATCAAAGAAGAGACATAGTGACAATGTATGTGAGTTGTGGCATGTCATATGCGAGTGGGTCGACATCAGTAGCATCATTACAGGGATCATCATACTATGTGACGTTTATTGATGACATTTCCAGGAAAACCTGGATCTTTTTTATGAAGGCCAAGGATGAGGTCTTCTTTCAGTTCAAAGAGTTCAGGGAACAAGTAGAGAACCATACAGGCAAGAACATCAATGTCTTGAGGTCAGATAACGAGCGAGAGTACACTTCAAATGAATTCAAGTATTTCTGGAAGGAGGAAGTAATTAATAGGGATTTGGCAGTCTTATACAACCCTCAGTAGAATGGGGTTGTGGAAAGAAAGAATCGGTCCATTATTAGTTATTCCAAGGCTATGATACATGACCAGGAGTTTCCTATTTTCCTGTCGGAAGAGGAATGTAACACAATGATGTTCCTTAAAGGATATTGGGGGAAAATACTCCAGAGGAGGAATTATCATGAGTAAATCTACAGATTGGTCATTTGAGGATCTTTGGTTGTCCAATTTACATCTATGTTCTTGTGGAGAAGAGGACGAAGTTTTAGCCTTTAGGATAGAAGGGTATATTTGTGGGGTAGAACGATACCTCAAAGGCTGGCATGATCTTCATTCTGTCATAATGGAAGATATTTGTGAGCAAATATGTTAAGTTCGATGAGAACTTGGCATCTAGGAGTACTCAAGAGTCATAAACATTGATAGAGGAAGAGGAGCAGTAGGCTCCAAAGGATGAGACGAGTCGATAGTTCATACTTCAGGTGGGGAGGAGGAATTATCACCTTTCATTCTTCTCAGGAGATCTAGGGGTATATTGCAGACATTGATGGATGTTGGTGAGGCTCGGAGGAGTGAAGTTAGAGAGCGCAAGCCTCTGAAAACGTTTTCAAACTATATGGCACTTATGAGTAGAATCATTGATGCTAAGGCTTCCAGTTTTAAGGAAGCAACAAATCAATAGGTATGGAGGGATGCCATGGTAGAGAAGTACACCTCTATTATGAGGAATATTTTTTTGGACATAGTGTCGAGATCGGAGGGGAATTCAATTTTGAGTTCTAGGTGTCTCTACAAGATCAAACATGTTTCAGATTGTATCATAGAGAATTTCAAGGTGAGGCTTTTGGTGAGAGGGTTCTCCCATATCGTATCCTTATCCGTCATCATGGACCTACATCTGCATGCAAAATGATCAAATGTTAGTGTACTATATAGTTGATCTCCACATCATGGGTTTATTGTTTATAGAATCATCCTCTTCTAGGTCCACATTAGTTGTCACATTAAGGCTTGTTGTAGGGATTCACTTAATCCTAAATCAAAAACAACTTTTTCTATTTTTTTACCGAATTCGACAAAAGATATCAACAAATTTTACATCCAATTTATGTTGGAAGGATGTCCATGCATTTGTTCATATTCTCACAGTTCAAAGGATATTGTATGAGAGTAAGTTTGGTTTGATTTTAAACTAAGTTACATATTTAAGACACTAACAAGTGTGTCCCCGAGGTGTAGGATAGTCGATGACAGAGTGAGTTGTTAGGGCACTCTGTGATGTTAAAGTCACTAGTTTGAAACCTGCAGGGACAAAAAATCCAGTCATGTTAAGGGTTGGTGTGGTTGAGGCCAGGTGCGATCCCCAGGTGATTTTGATTTCTTATATGCCCCTGAATCGTGGTTTCTTATCCACAGGTTAGTCCCACATGTCACAGACAAACTAACAAACACAAAAAAAAGACATTAAGAAGTGTGAATAAAATCACATTTTCATTTTAAGTGTAATATTTCACTTGTAGATTTAGTCCACACACAAGAAATATTGTTTATGGAGGTTAATTTTCGGTAAGAAATTTATTCATCATTCATCATTTCCTGCTTCAAAATTTATCATGGTATCAGAGCTTCAGTAGTAAGCCTCTTCACACACTCCGGAGAGCAACACGATCCTCACAACGCAGATCTTACACGCATCTTGAGAGCACGCGACACAGATTTTTCATAAGGTTTGGAAAGTTGTCTGTAATACTCTCTAAAGATTGTCGTAAGAAACTCACACAAGGTTGCAAAGCGTACTATGCTCGGAAGAATGACGAAGCAGAGATCAAGAGAGAAGAAACAATAAAGATTCTTGTAATCTTTTCAAGAATCGTCAAAGATTGACGAAGAAAATATGGTGGAGGAGAGAACTTTTAAAGAACTCAAAAATTCACTCAAATCTATTAAAGATTGGAGCAGTGAACAAAGAATTCGTGAAATTCTTTCAATCTTTGAAAGATTCACAAATTTTTGCTTCCACAGGAGAAAACTTCGTCAAATTCAGCAAAGATCGCGTCAAACACGCAAGGAACAACAATTGCGGCCATAAGAGTCGTCCTGCGAACAGATCCGAGGTGGGAAACCAGTTTAGAAGGGACGAGGAGAGAGCGAAAAAGGTGAAATCATTTCAGCCGTTAGATCTTGCGCAAAGGTCCAACAGTTGTCAGATCAGCAAGAAGGTGCACGACGTCTAGTCATTTGAAGCGCACAGGAGAAATTTTGACTTGTGAAGTCGCGAAATCCCGACATCATATGGACCGTCCATCCCGAAATCATCATTAGGAAGGAGCAATTGCGAAGGCTGTAAGTCCAATCAAACATGACCATTATTTTATATGCATGGCAGAGACACCTCCATTCCCAACCAAAATCTCCCATGAACCATGTTTTACATCTTCCTAAACAGTAACGCTCATTGCTACCTCCTAGTCTACAACTGGATGCCATGCACTATTCTATATGTAAATCGATCTTATTCGCATCCCTGATTTCCACATAGACAAAGTGCATGTTGAAATGATGTGTTTCATTCAAGCTAGGTGACGTTCAAAACTATCAATAACCAATAAAAATAACACTTTAATTTACAAATTGCATGAGCATTAAGGACTTAGTGATGATCCTGTATTTTATGAAGGTAATTTCAAAATGTAAAAATATAGAACTATTTTCTACATCAAAAAATTAACATTTTTTAATTTTACAATATCTTTTTTAATTTAAAATTTCAAAAATTTCAATATTTTTTATATTTTAAATTATATCTTTATATTTTAAATTACATCTTTATGTATTCTTAAATTTCAATCCAAAGGACACGCCAATGAAAGTGTGTAAACCTTCCCAAAGTCCATATCATAAATAATATCATATTATAAACCACATAAGAATGATTAATCCGACGTACCCCATGAGGGACCATGACATTTTAGATAACACAATGATGTAGTGAATTTTTTAAGGATTCTAATTTTGGAGTGGAGCAAGCATTGTGCACCTAACAAATAGATTAGATTTAGATTTTTTCATGCACCACACACAATTATTGGAGAAGTGGACAAACTCATGATGATGAAAATTTATGACCTTCCAAACCAATTCATGTTCAACAATCAATGATGGTGTAATCGTAACAGTCAATGATGGTGCAATGGTTGGTTCCCCCACCACCCTGGTTGGGTAAACATGTGTTTGTAACTGAACCTACATTTGCATTCCTAGTTGTTAGTATTATTCCATCACTTTCATCTTCCGACTTCTCTCAATTTCTTGATCATTTTACTCTCTCAATACACTCATCAATAAAAATGTAATGCCCCCTCCATTACGACTAGGAAAGCGAAGCATTAAAGGTAATTTATTTTTTTTCATTAGGAAAATAACGTAAAAAAATATAAATCATAGCAACGCAAATCAACGACATCATAAGTAAAAGCATTACTAGATACTCATCATTGAAATTAATAACAATGCATTCAACTCATCAACAAAAAGGATAGCGACACATAAAAATAAATAGTGTCACCGCTGAGCACATTACAATCATCTTGAAACAATTTATAATCAGTGATCAATCAGATAATTAATATTAAAATGACTACCCTCCCAATCTACCCTATAAGGTTAGGACCTCCAAGACACATAAGCAATGCTCAAGCCCAAGATCCAATTGATTTTGACCATTTAAGGTCTTAGGGCTGGCAAGTGTTGTGAGCAACAAGGAGGTGTCTAAATCTCACTAATACAATCAAGTCCAACACCAACTAGATCAATCAACCAATCATAATCATAAAGTAATCATGGTGCAAGGGTATTCATCATCCTTATCAATCATACTTCAACATTTAATTCAGGGCACACGCGATATCCAATTTTAACAATGATTAATCAAAATTAAATATTCGTTGCACGCGAGAGTAAATAAACTCTAGAATGATCACATGTCAACTTAATTAATGGTGCAAGAGAAAACTAGTTACTAAATTAGTCATATATTGACATAATTTCATGATGCAAGGTTAATTAGCAACTAGTTCATGATGCAAGAGTGAATCAACATTAAATTCAAAAGTGCAAGAGAATGTAAATACTTCATCAATAATACAATGCCAAAGGTTGAGGTGCAAGTGTAATCACTTTGTTTTTTGTGGCACAAAATCTATCATCTATATTATTTCAAGGTGCGCAACAAATTCTATTACATCATACACCACATCATTCAATGGTGAAAGAGTAATTATCAATTTAATTCAAGGCGCACAAGGGTAATCACATTATTTCAATGGTGCAAGATATTATAAATGCTTAATTACCCAATTCAACTGAATAAGTAGCTACATATCCATGAGTCCAACCATTCTCCTTTCATTTTTCCATTTTGAAGATACTTTTAAATATTGTGCACACATTGGTCTATGATCAAATTTAAGTAGATAGAAATGTAATTCTAGTTAAGTTTGAGACATATAGATTCTCTCCCTTTTTGTTCTATTTCATTTTTTCGTGGAACATGTCTAAATTATAATTTAGTAGAGGTATTTAATTCTGTTATAACTCTTTATCGCCTTATTCATTTAAATAAGGAAAATTATAATAAATAAGGGGAGTTTAATTCTACTGTAACACCTTATCACCTTTAGTTATAACATCTTAAAAAAGACTCTCTAATGTATTCTTCCCAATCGATTCTGCAGGAAAATTGATCAGTAACAAAAATAACAATTAGTCATGCAAGCGTAATCTACCTTTATGAATTCTTTGTCAATTTCTAAGCCTGCTTAGAAGGAAACTTGTTAAAATCACATAAGTCATTATCAAGGTTATAAGGAAAGAATTTTAAAATGAAAACTTCGGTAACATCCACTATGGAATTACCAATCCAAAAGAAATTAAATGCAGAGGTAATCCATATAGGAAAACCACATTCCAGTTTAAAATTAAACACAGGGGTAATTTACTTAAGAAAAACGTGGAGTATGCCTAGGTTAGATCGCAATGCGATCTAACCAAATACAGGAAGAATCCCTCTATAAGGACTCAGAGAATCGCAAGGAAATAGGCAAGCGTTAATACACACATAATAATAGAAAAAGTGGACGCAAAAAAAATGTTGGGCATGTGAAGTAAATATCGCAGAGGTTACTATCTATATTAGTTGATAAAAGTGGAGGTCATAGAGCTTAGACTCTCCACCAAAAATGTGGGGAATAAATGGGTATTAATCACAAGGAATTTGTGGAGAAAAAGGGGGTGAACATAGAGCGTTCCCCTCCTAGACACGTAATCATTGTCAAATGCCAAAAATGGAGAGAAAAAAGGGGGAGAATTCACCTGCCCAAACACAGAGAACCACCAGTGAATTCTACTGCCAAGACACAGAGAACCACCAATGAATTTTCCTAACAAAAAAACTCAAAGAAAAACCAAGACGGTTCGAAGCAGTGAATTCTCCCAGTGAATTGGGAAAACTTACTCCGGTGAGTAACCCCACCATAAAAAAAATGAAATGATACATAGGTAGAATTCACGTGGGTTCCCCCACAAGCAATATGACACCTCCATACTAAAATAAGGCATAGATAGTTTGGTAGAGAATCACGTGGATTCCTCACACACAGGTTTTCTTTTTTTATTTTTTTTACTTGGTAGAGGTATCATGAATGCAGGGGTTTCATTTATGTCAAGGTAAATAAAAAAAAAATTGAGTAAAGGAACAATCGTTGGGCTAAAAATCCCAAGCATAAGAAACGAAAAAATTTCATTATGAAACTGAGTGAGAACCCAACAATTCGCTGAGTGGATTCATAAAATCGTTGAGTGAATTCCAAAACCGTTGGGCAAGGTTTCGGTGAAAAAATGTAGATAAGTAAGTGTATAGGGCAGTGGGTGCTCAAAGAAAAAAAAGTTGAGTAAACTATTTAAACAATCGTTGGGTGAATTCCACCACCGCTGGGGAAGGTTTCGGTGCAAAAATGTAGAGAAGTAAGTTTACATGGCAATGGGTGCTCAAAGAAAAAAACGTTGAGTAAATGATTTAAACAATCGTTGGGTGAAGGAAAAACGATAAGGAAGAGGTTACATGAGGAATCCAACTCTGGCAGTTTAAACTCCAAGAAAAATAGCCAAGAAGAGAGCCTACGATTGGGGAAAAGGAATAGCAAGGTAAGATGTTCTAAGTTGAAATTTATTCTCGATAACTCCTTCTATGGTACTCAACGGTCAAGGAAGAAAAATTGTGATAGAGTTTTATCATATCAGTGGAATTCTATAACATTACACATACATCCATTCCTATTACCATTTATGTGACAAGGAGAAAGCATTCGGTAACAAGGTCTTTATACATAAGCGACGAATAAGAAAACCATACATAAACAACCAAATCTTATTACAATTCAAGATGCATGAGAATGCATTTGATAACAATGTTTATATACATATGTGGCGAATAAGAAAACCATACATAAATAACCAAATATTTTACAAATCAAATTTCAATGAGAATACCATAACCGACAAATTTGGGCTTGGCAATGTTCTTCGTCAACAAGCGATCCTTCCGTCCTCCCACTTTCTAAGCGTAGAGACTTCACCGGTACCTCCCAACCAATGCTAGGGGTACTCTTCTTCCCCCTTAGCCCCTTGAGTCACACAGTTTCCACGCACACACACACTACCATAGAACCTCTAGGTCTCAGCTCGCCTCACAAGGTAGAGATACCACTCTCTCTCTCGAGCTACATATCCCAACTCTCACAGGTAAAACCAGTCAAAATTTTTGCAGCATAACCTTACTCATACCAGTCATGATCCCTTCCTCCTCTCAATCATTTCTTTTATATAATTTTTCTTGCTGACCACTTGCCATTTGCAGATTAAATTCTTTTTTTTTTTAATTTAATTAGGAATTATTTCCCCCATACAATTGTCACTCGTTCCCTTAGTTGCACTAGTAAATCCACAATTTCATTAAATTAAATGTCAATTTCTCTCACCCATCCCTAAATTTCTCCTAAAATCACTCCTAGTTGTCCCTTTATTCCCTTTATTTTCTTTTTAATGACTGATGCCTTTCTAAAACTGAGTTGTGTTTAAATTAGGAAAGTTCTTTAGTTAGACTAGACTAGATACCTTTCTATGCGTACACATATTTATGCTTTATTCTATTCTCAATTAAATTCTAATTTAGTATTTACTTGTACAAGTCTATTAATAACTCCTTAGGGTTTATTTTTATTTTCATTGTTTCTTAATTTGATTTATTTCATCCCCTCATCATTTAATTTAAAAATTTACTTTTTTTAGTCTTCTCACTCACATAGACTTAGGCTAGTTAACTATTTATTTATGAATGCCTAGACCCTTAGGGATTAAGATTAATAAATTCATTGTTTAGTTAATTAATTTATTCGACAGGTGCTCTAGGTTTTAAGGTTTAACATTCACTCAAGATTTCTATGGCACCTAGATTCATTGACTCATTTTTTTATACTGCGACATGCCCTTCAAGACACACTTCATTCTCTAAGGGTGACACTCGTCTTTGGTTCAAATTTTAATTACACGACGTTCCCTTCAATACGCACTATGTGCTCCAAGGGTTCCACTCTCCTTTGATTCAAATGTTAAGTATGTGACATGCCCTTCAAGTTGCACTACATGCTCCAAGGGTGCCACTCTCCTTTGACTTGTTTTGGTAGTTTCCGACCCTTGGAGTCAATACTCCATTCATACGACCTTGTGAGAGACTAAGGGACTCTAAGGAATAATGACCCTGCCTTATTGCGCGTCCCTTAGAATCTTCGTGAGTGACGGTATCAGTCTTCCCTCACGACATCGTGGATCTCTCAAAATAGGTAATCATTAACATAAAATTTGAGAAAAAACGAGAGTGCTAGTAGGCTATGGCAGGGATGCTACCACACCTCTCCCTCAATATATGGTTGTTGTGCATGACCCCTTTAATGCTTATGTGAATCTGATTAGAAATAAATCGTCAGCCTGCATCCATAAATTAAACATTGTCAATGATCCATAAACAACATCATAATATACCTAATCATATGTCACATATGCATAAATAAAAATACCCAAACCAATACAGTCCACTCCCTAAATCGATCCAGAGTCTAAGAAGGTCCATTGATGCCATCAACATCCTCAATCTTTCAAGTGTCCTGCACACTCATGGGAAAATCATCAATATCATCTATCAATAAATAGAAATCCAATAACATAACATCATAATCCATCAACATCATCATAAGAATCCATAAGCGAACCGACATGCATATACTAAAATTGGATCACTTGCATGCAAGTGTCGTCAAAGAAAAAGTCATTAACATGTGCTCGCAAGATAGAGATGTTACATACACCCCCTCTTGTTTTAAAATTTGTCCTGGAGTTTCACAGTATATAAATGCAGTAAATAAATCATCTGACAAGATCTAAATGTCTAACTATAAAAAAAAAATGGAAACTTTTGGTGCATATCATATGTGTCCTCCCAGGTAACCGAGTGTGGACTATAATTGTCCCACTAGACCTTGACCTGATCGAATATTCAACATTGTAGTTATCGAATGTGACGGTCCATAATTTGGATTGGCTCCACCGTGAGCACACCCTCATCTGACACCTACACATAACTCATGTCAATCACATATGTAGGATCACTAACATAATGTCTCAAAATAGATACTTGAAAAACATCATGCATACTCCTCAAAGGATCATGCAAGGATAGTTGATAGGACATGGGCCCTATATTTTCCACAACTTCGAAGGGTACCAAAAACCTAGGAGAGAGTTTAGCACCCTTTCCAAAGTTGATTGAACTCTTGTGCAGTTTCACCCACAGGAAGACTCGATCACCAACTTCATAACTACGGTCAATGCGATGTGCATCGACATAACTATTATGTCGATCTTGCGCTTATTTAATCCATTGTCTTATCATTTTCATTTGTTATTCCATTTCTTGGATCACTTCTGGTCCTACTAGGACTCTATCCTCGAGTCGATCCCAGATCAAAAGCGTCTGACACGGTCACCCGTAAAGAAACGCAAAGGGTACCATCTTAATGGTGCTTTGATAGTTGTTGTTGCACTCGAACTCTACCAGTGGAAATAACTCTTCCCATCATTTTTGTTGGTCCATAACGTACATAAGCAACATATCTTCCAAGATTTGGTTCATTCTCTCTGTCTTCCCATCTATCTCTGAGTGATATGGGGTACTAAAGTTAAGTTGGGTTCCCAAGGCCTCTTGGAAACTAATCCAAAATCATCCTGTAAACACTGATCCTCGATCGGATATGATCCTCTTAGGCACACCATGCTACCTCACAATCTCACCGATAAAAACTCTAGCTATGTCTCATTCCTGATACGTCATACACACATGGATAAAATGTGCACTCTTCATCAGAGTGTCAACTGCCATGAAAATCGAGTTGTGTCTCCTTTCCATCAACGGAAATCCCACAATGAAGTCCATTGAAATGACCTCCCATTTATATTCTGGAATAGCATGGGGCTATATTAATCCTATTAGATATCTATGTTCAGTGTTCACTTTCTAACATTCTAGACATCTCGCCAAGTAGTTGACTATGTTCACCTTCATTCCTTTTCAGAGGAATAAGGGATTAAGGTCTTCCCTCATCTTCGTGACTCCTAGATGAACCATGTACACTTCTCTATGAGATTCTCTTAAGATAAAACTTCTTAATTCATCGTTAGGCGGTACGTAAATCTGGTTATTATACCTCATCAATCCGTCGTTGTCCAAATTATATCCTTCAAACCTAGGAACCAACATGGTGTCTTGTCTGATATTTTCCTTAACCTCTTTATACCAATCATCATCACGTTGTATAGCTAGAATTGTTTCTCGAATATTCGTCTGAGGAGGTATCATCGAAAATATGTGTGCTATTTGACTGAATGATTCTACCACTATTTTCATTGTTCCTTTTATGTAGGTAATCCCAAAATCTTACTCACTAAGCATTTTTTACCAACACCTTTGTCTCTCATTCAAGTCACTCTAAGTAAAAACGTGTTGCAAACCACAATGGTTTGTTTTTAGTTTGAATTTCCATCCAATCAGGTAGTGTATCCACACTCTCATGACATACAGAATGGCTAACAACTCCAAATTGTGCGTCGTGTAGTTCTCCTCATGATTTCTTAATTTCCTAGAGATGTAAGCGATCACTCGACCTTCTTGCATCAAGACTCCGCCTAATCCCCTATTGGATGCATCTGTGCATACCAAAAATTCCTTTTCCACGTCGGGGACTTTTAGAGTCATCTTTGTCTTCAACATATTCTTGAGCCTTAAAAATGATTCCAGGCATTTCTCCGTGCATACAAACTTCTTTTTTTTTCTTTTGTAATTCCATAATCCAATTTTCTATCTTCAAAAAACCTTCGATGAACCGTCGATAATATCCTTCTAAACACATGAAGCTACAGTAACAGCCTCCTCGTTACGACAACAACTCTGATAACAGGTGCAATTTTTTTTTTTGTTTAAGGCGTTTGTGCGCATGTAAAGAGGAAACAAACACACTTGACTCCACGTTGCCACCCGACGACTAACAATACGCAACCAAAATGATCACAACGAGAAGACATAAGGCGCACAACAAGTAACTGCAAGCATTAAACAACCATAGACATAAGGAAGAATCCCTAATCGTAGATTTTACTATTTCTGCACAGGAAAGCAGGGCGTTTAATCTTAGTCCTCTACTCCAGAGAGAGAGAAGGTCAGATAGGCTCCTGGACGACTGCTTAGGCAGAAACTAGTAACCCGACGACAAACAAGACGCAAGCAAGACGAACACAACAAGACGACATGTGACGTACCACAAGCAACTGCATGCATTAACAACTATCACTCAGAAATAAGTCAGACTGACTACCCATCCATCCTACCCTGCAATGGTTAGGACCTCCAAGACACATAATCAACGCTCAATCTCAGGTTCCCATCGATTTTAACCATTTAAGGTCTCAGGGATGGCGACTGTTCTGAAGAATGTGGAGGTGTCTACATCCCGCCCGACACAACCGACCAAGCAATGAAATTAATACAACCAGCACAACAACCCGAGAATAACCACGTCCTCTATGAATACGCAAGACGAAAGGACTCAGACAACGACCAATGAAATTAATGACAAGGAAATGTCTATGACTCGACAGCAACAAGTACAGATCAATCACTTCGTTTGATTTCCATTAGTAGGCAAGTTACCAAACCAACCTTAACAATGAGTACACGTAATTAATTGCTAAATCTAAATCATAATAATTTATTGCCCTTAGTTTAAGGCCCTTCCCCTTGTGTTGAAATTATAAAAGAATAAAAATGTCCTTACAATGATTTAACCTCATCATTACATTTATACTACAACAACATTGAAATCAAATAACAACGTCCTCACATTCCTATGTTATTAAGGCAACCTAGCATTTTTCCAACGTGAGGATATTACATTTACATGTTTCAATGATAGTTTACCATGATCTCACATTACAATGACATTTGCAATTATATAACAATCACCTTACGTCTTGTACATTACCGATAAAATAAAACTGCAATAACAATACCCTAGAACAATGACAACCTCACATTTTACACCGCAATATTTTTGCAAGTAAATAACCATAAAAATTCCTTATAGTAGTAATACTCTTACCTATTAAACAACCATATATCATAGTTACATAATTCCTAAACCAAATATAATCAATAACATTATCTTAATTTCCTTACCCTAACATCTCTTTACTTCTTTTACACCACATTAACATCCCATTAAATTATATTACAATACAATACATTCAATAGAATATATATAAGGGTCCAAATTTTTATGGAAAGAAAACAGTCTATTCCGTTATGAACATATAAATAAGGTGACTGTAAGTGACCATCATTCCCTGTTGAAGAACTTGTTCTCAATTTCAACGAAAACCAAAATTTTGTTAAACTCTAGCATTTCTTCATGGGTAAAAATTGTCCAAGGGTGACCGTTGTTCAGTCGAAATTGAAAGCGATTAAAATAACATTAAAAATTACATCCCTGTCAGCTACACTTAACATTACATTTTC
The DNA here is from genome assembly GCA_000966675.3 of Picea glauca. Taxonomy (NCBI): domain Eukaryota; kingdom Viridiplantae; phylum Streptophyta; class Pinopsida; order Pinales; family Pinaceae; genus Picea; species Picea glauca. The sequence continues at coordinate 101,063 of JZKD02S0749873.1, read as the reverse complement.
TTTGTGTGGTTATGACAATGCCCTAAAACGAATCAACATTACATTCAGTATTAAACTAAATTGCGAACAGAAAATCTACAACGCATTCTGTATCTAACACAATCCTTACCTTTATTGTTTTATTAAAATAATTTTCCAGTGGGATAACCATAAGAATTTCATTACACTAGCTTTAATCTACTTGATGAATCGACAGAAACCTACTGTTAAAAAATCATGACCATTTAATTAAGACAATCCTTAGGAGTTACTTTAAACGAGATTTCCTTAAAGGCTGCATTGCAAGTTCTGACACACATTCTGTTATCATGAATAAAGCCAGTGGAAGTTTGTGGGGAGGTGCACCAAATGGAAGGGCCCATGTTGCGTGTAGGCCAGGAATCATGGGTCTCTGCATCAATCAACCTAACAAGATTTAGTCGTTCAAATCGGCTGAATGGCAGAAGGAGTTTAGGTAGAAGGCTGCGTGGGTCCTCTGCGGCTATCAATCTTTCATTTGAATAAACCGCCAATCACTTACACTACCAAACAAATACTATAGGCCATCCATGAGACGCCTAATATTTGTTTTCAAAAATTTAGATAACCATCGCTGTGAAGGGGAAGGTCAAGCTGTCGATTCAACCTCAAGCGCTATCCAATCGTTCGTTGTCAACAGTCAGCAGGGAATCCGATGACACACACCACACCCATTTTCATAGTAAACCATAGTCGTGGGCACCAGTCACACTACCAAAACTCCGAACGACCTAAGCAACCAGGAAAATTTGAGCATCAATTTTAAAATACAAAAACGAGGGAGATGGGGTTCCTACTAATCCGTCTTAATTATGCGGCATAGGCTCTGCTACTGCATGGGCCAATTTATGCCTCAGTGTATCCATTCACTGTAGTGGATTCAAGTAGAAACTTCTTCGCTCGACCTGAGGATGCACAGGTAAAGTTTCGCCCAAAGGAACTCAACTAAACCAATGGGTGGATTGTCAACACCCGGACTTCACGTTGGCTACTTCACAGAGATTGTAGAGATGCTATGGAGTGTGACTAACATATTATAACCAGTTTTTAAAAACAAAAGGAAACATCACCCTTGCACATTCAGGGGGGGAACAATAGAACGCAGGAGGACAAAATTCACAGCAACAGCCAATGCTAAGCTCACCCAAGGAAGAATTTACACAGCAAAGTCATGGAGTAACGCAGGGAAGGGGCAGAACGGAATCACCCCTTTTTCTTTTATCCATTAAAACAGAGGAAAATAAAACTTGGTTTACATAGGCATTTAACATCAGTAACCAGTTCATTATGTGAGGTTCTCAACATCTATTAGTTGCAATTTATTTCCCCCCCCAAACCCCTAGATATAAATCTGTACATGATTTCCCCCACAATACTTATCACAAGAGAACATTTAGATAAAAATAGCAGTTTCATTAGCTACGCTTATAATTGCCGAGTAGAAAAATATGAAAGCCATTAAATCTAATCACAACCAATATTTTGATTCCAGCATATATCACAGTGCATCCTATTCTACCAATTTAAAAACAAAACCATACCGTTTCCTTAACTCCCGCCTTGAACGATGATCGCGCGCTCCGTGTCGCTCCTGCTCTGTGCCGCTCTAGCTCGTCGATCGTAGAGACTACACTGGTACCTCCCAGCCAATCGGTAGGGGTACTTTTCTTCCCCCTTAGCCCCCTGAGCCGCAAAGGGGCCACACAAATCTAGAAGGTATGCCTAGCTTCCCAGCTCGCCTCGC
>JZKD02S0749873.1:50982-75010 GCA_000966675.3 Picea glauca | reverse complement strand
TATAAATGACTTGCATTAAACAATAATAAATAAAATAAAAAGTCTTTATTCTCATGCTAGCTAATAAATGTTATTTGATAATTTTCCCTAAAATGTACATAACACCCCACCATGCCCATTTAATTCATCACAACCACCATCTATCAAAGTCAAGAAGGTATTTAATGCTTCTAGATATTTGTATGCAATATAATTTACATATTCAATAAACATTCAATTCAATAGTTAATAATTTACTTTAATAATTAATACATTAATTTCTTATACTAGTGTACATGGGTAGGTTATGTGTGTGTAGCTAGTGGACACATAACTCATGCATGTACTAACGATAAACAATCATTGCCTCTAGTGCATAGTTCCTATATGATCACTAAGACATGTAGGACAACAGATCAAGTAATGCATCATTTAATAATCTTAACGAAATAAATTACACCAATTCATCAATAACTCATTGTCACACTTAAAATATCATTAGGAAATCAAAAAGGGTTTTAAACATGATAGGAACCAAGTGAGTAAACAATAGTGGCATCTCTAATCCCCAATCATTATTCTTAACTAACATCGAAGCATCCTTCCTTCCTAATCCACTTCCATCTTCCATCATATCCTTTCCTCTGTTGGACTAAGATGGAGCATCATTTATATTGACCTAAATCCAGATAGAACCCGTAATCAGAAGTGTCATACATCTCGACCAAGCTTCCCCAACAAGCAATTAGCAGTCGTCATCACACGTCTAGGGGAGTGTGACTTCACACAGTCCTCCCACGACTCTAGGTTTCGAAGGATAAACGGTGGGAGGAAAATACCTCCACCCCTCCTCATAGAACTAGGGTCAACACCCTACATCAAGCCATACTGTGCAACTACTGTTCTTAGAGTCACATCATCAAACATCCACTCTCGGTAAGTTGTGCATCCTATCAAAACCACACTTACCATAGATCATAGTAATATTTCGAATCATAAATTAAATAGTAAGTACAACTTATAACATACAATATCTTCTTGATGTCTAAAACATCCCAATTACCTCAATACTATAGTCATTTGGCTATCACATAGCTCATCATCCTATAAGTTAGTTCACCAATAACACATATTGATGCAGATATATCACAAATTTATATAAGAATCCATATGTGTATTGACACTCAATTAAGAAATGTATTCCTATTTACATCATGCATTGCACCTAGTATACATTCATAACATAACATGAATTGGTATACATGTACCGAACTTACCCATTTTAATTTTCAAGTTTTAAATAATCAAATAACTATATTTGTCATGAGAATATATCATGTAACATACAAACAGGTCTAGAGATACACATCTCAATGTCTAACAAAGTCTAACTGACTCCAAACAAATGCTAAAGTTTGAATTATTAAGATTAGTAAACAACAATGTTCTAACTACCTAAGGTCAAAATATGGGGTGTTACACTGTGTAAGGCTCTGTGCCTACATCTACTTGGGGAAGGAGGATCTGGCGAAGTGCATGGAGATCTACTATCCTATGTGGGGTAGGGTTCTGATTCTTTGTGCCTGTAATAATATTAACATAAGATAATAAAGAGAAGAAGAGTTGGTGGACATAAACCTAGGATGGGGGTGAACCACATATATCCTATGTTGTGAATGCTTTGTGCTTTTGGTTGTTATTTTTTTTATGTGATTCAATGCTTAGTGTGATGTTAGATGATATATGAATCTGATATTATAGTTTAGTGCTGAATAGTTTGAATGAATCCTAGATATGATCTCTATTTTTATTCTTAGTGCTTGAATCTATCGGATCTATGTGAATACTGTGTTGATCTATTGTTAGGGTTTAGTTGCGCTGTGAGCTAAAGAAGAATATTAACGAACTGTAATTGCTAAGTGATTTGAAAAGGTGTTATAATCATATATCTGTGTCCCAACTAAGGTTGTAGACATCTGATTCCTGCAACCACCATTGCCTCTACCTTGGGTGAGACTTCATCTGCTTTGCAGGTGTTACTGAAAGGGCTAGTAGTAAGGTTTTGTTGGTGTGATATTGAGCATTGAACCCTCGATCTACCCCTATGCCACCACGGTGTCATGAACGTGGATCCTCTTGGATTACCTTGATACCCTAATGGATGTCTAGCTAGTGTCTCATGTTGTTGTGCAATAGATGTCGCATGTCCCGTCGGTCTCGCAGGAGTCCTACTCTGACCCCCATTGGTCAACTCTTCCTCAGCTATGAGGGCCTTCTAGGCTGCATCGTGCAACGTTTGAGGCATTAGGATCCTCACTTTTTCACGAATTCCGAAGTTAAGGGTCGAAAAAAAACTTTTTGACCTTGAGCTTCTTGGTGTTCATATGTGGAGCATACCTAAGAAATTCCATGAATTGGGCCTCATACTAGGGCACCATATGATTTCCCTATTGCAAGGCATTGAACTCATTGATCTTGCGCTCAATAATTCCTCTAACAAATACCTATCCCAAAATAGCTCCTCAAACAGTTCCCATGGAACATCTTCATGAACCATTTTTATTTGTGGTAGGAGCATCTTCCACCATGTAAGAGTGCTTCCCTTCAACTGAAAGACCTCCATGAAATTTTTTATGTTGGAGGTGTAGTCGTGAAGTGGGAAGCACATCACCATGTTCTATAACCATGTCTCAATGTCTGCTCCATTCATGGAAGCCAAGAACTCAAGAAAATTGACCTTATCGAGTTCTCTATGAATTCCACAAGTACCAGTTGGGGTGCCCAATGGACCCTTAGGGGGTACAAGTACCCTCGCCTCATCTCTATCTAGATTGTTAATCAAGTCCTCTAACATCCTCTAAAATCATGTCATCAACCCAACCAGATCGCCCACAACAATCTACTCCTGTCCAATGAATTTTTTGTCTCGTTGGTGGTTAGACCCCTTTGGATTTAATGCTACTGGAGGCATTGCGCCTCCTCCCCTAGTGACATGCCATCTTCCTCTATGATGTCCTCTAAGAATGATTACCTGCAGGGACACAATTCAATTTAATTAGCGATAATTTAATAATCAAGTGTTTAATATAGTGGAAGGAGTAATGATCCCAAGTCATGAGGTTGAACCTTGCTCTGATACCATATGTAACACCCCCTCCGTTACAACTAGGAAAGCGAAGCATAAAAGGTAATTTTTTTTTTTTTTGCATTAGGAAAATAATGTCAACAATATAAATCGTAGCAATGCAAATCAATGACATCATAAGTAAAAGCATTACCAACTACTCATCATTGAAATCAATAACGATGCATTAAACGCATCAACAGAAAGGATAGCGACACATAAACATAAATTGCGTCGTCGTTGATCACATAAAAATCATCTTGAAACAATTTATAATCAATGATCAATTAGATAATGAATATTAAAATGACTACTTGCCCAACCTACCCTGCAAGGTTATGATCTCCAGGACACATAAGCAATGCTCAAGCCCAGGATCCATATTATTTTAAACATTTAAGGTCTCAGGGCTAGCGACTGTTCTGAGGAACAAGGTGGTGTCTAAATCCAACTAATACAATCAAGTCCGACATCAACTAGATCAATCAATCAATCCTAATCATCAAGTAATCATGGCACAAGGGTATTCATCATCCTTATCAATCATACATCAAGATTCAATTTAGGGCACACATGATATCCAATTCTAACAATAATCCATCAACATTAAATATTTGTTGCACACAAGAGTAAACAAACTCTAGAATGATCACATGTCAACTCAATTAATGGCGCAAGAGAAAACTAGCTACTAAATCAGTCATATATCGTCATAATTTCATGACGCAAGGTTAATTACCAACCGATTCATGACGCAAGAGTGAATCAACATTAAATTAAAAGGTGAAAGAGAATTTAAATAATTCATCAATCATACAATGACAAAGTTTGATGCACAAGTGTAATCACTTTATTTTTGTGGCGCAGAAGCACTCATCTATCTTATTTCAAGTTGTGCAACAAATTATATTACAACATACATCACATCATTCAATGGAGCAAGAGTAATTGTCAATTTAATTCATTGCACGCTAGGGTAATCACATTAATTTCAATGGTGAAAGATATTATAAACACTTAATTACCCAATTAAACTGAATAAATAGCTACATATCCATGAGTCCAACCATTCTCCTTTCATTTTTCTATTTTGAAGTTACTTTAAAATCTTTCACACACATTGGTCTATGATAAAATTTAAGTAGATAGACATACAAATCTAGTGAAGTTCGAGACATAGAGATTCTATCCCTTTTTGTTCTATTTCTTTTTGTCATGCCACATGTCTATATTATAATTTAATAGAGGTATTTATTTCTTCTATAAATCTATATCTCCTTATTCATTTAAATAAGGAAAATTATAATAAATAAGGGCGCTTTAATTCTACAGTAACTCCTTATCACCTTTAGTTCTAGCATCTTAAAAAGACTCTCTAAGCTATTCTTCCCAATCGAGTCTGCAGGAAAATTGATCACTGAAACAAATAACAATTAGTCATGCAAGCGTAATCTACCTTTATGAATTCTTTGTAAATGTCTAAGCCTTCTTAGAAAGAAGCTTGTTAAAATCACATAAGTCAATATCAAGGTTATAAGGAAAAAAATTTAAAACTAAAACCCCAGTAACATTCATTACAGAATTAGCAATCCAAAATCAATTAAATGAAGAGGTAATCAATTGAGGAAAAACGCATTCCATCTTAAAATTAAACACATAGGTAATTTCCTTAATAAAAACGTGGGGTATCCTTTGTAATGTCGCAAGGAGATCTCACCAAACCTGGGAATAATCCCTCTATAAGGACTCAAAGAATCGCAAGGAAATAGGCAAGTGTTAATACACCCATAATTGCAGAGAAAGTGGATGCCAAAAATTCGTTGGGAATGTGAAGTAAATATCACAGAGGTTACTATCTATATTAGATGACAAAAGAGGAGGTCACATAGCTTAGACTCTCCACCAAAACCACAGGGAATAAATGGGTACTAATTACAAGGAATTTAATGAGAAAAAGGGGGTGAACGTAGAGAGTTCCCCTCTCAGATGCACAATCACTGTCACATGCCAAAAAATAAGAGAAAAAAGGGGGAGAATTTACCTTCCCGAACGCAGAGAACCACCAATGAATTCACCTGCCAACATGTAGAGAACCAACCATGAATTTTCCTGAAAGAAAAACCAAGACAGTTTGAAGCAGTGAATGCTCCCAACAAATTGGGAAAACTTACTCTCACAAGTGACCCTACTGCAAAACAAATGCAATGATATAAAGGTAGAATTCGCATGGGTTCCTCCACAAGCAATATGACACTTCCATACTAAAAGAACGTAGAGATAATTTGGTAGAGAATCACGTGGGTTCTTCACATGTAGGTTTTTTTTTTCTTCTTGGCAGAGGTATGATGAAGACAAGAGTTTTATTTACACTGAGGTAAATAGAAAATTTGTTCAGTAAAGGAACAATCGTTGGGTTAATCATCCCAAGCATAAGAAACCACAAAATTTCATGATGAATCGGAGCGAGAACCCAACAATTCATTGAGTGGATTCTTAAAATTGTTGGGTGAATTCCACCACCGCTCAGAAAGGTTTTGGTGCAAAAATGAAGAGAAGTAAGTGTACAGGGCAATGGGTGATAAAAGAAAAAAATGTTTAGTAAACGATTTAAACAATTGTTGGGTGAATTCCACCACCGTTGGGCAAGGTTTCAGAGAAAAAACACAGAAAAGTAAGTGTACAGGGTAGTGGGTGCTCAAAGAAAAATACACTAAGTAAACGATTTAAACAACCGTTGGGTGAAGGAAAAATGATAAGGAAGAGGTTACATGAGGAATCCAACTCTGGCATTTTACACTCCAAAAAAAATTGCCAAGTAGAGAGGCTATGATTAGGGAAAATGAATAGCAAGGTAAGATGTTCTAAGTTAGAATTTATTCTTGATAATTACTTCTATGGTACTCAACAGTCAGGGAAGCAAATTCGCGACGGAGGTTTATCAGATCAACGGAATTCTAGAACATTACACATACATCCATTCCTATTATCATTTAAGAGACAATGAGAAAGCGTTTGGTAACAAGGTCTTTATACATAAGGGACGAATAAGAAAACCATCCATAAACAACAAAATCTTATTAAAATTGAAGTTGCATGGAGAATGCATTCGATAACAATGTTTTTATACATGTGGTGAATAATAAAACCATACATAAATAACCAAATATTTTACAAATCAAATTTCAATGAGAATATCGTAACCAACGAATTTGGTCTTGGCAATGTTCTTCGTCAACTAGAGATCCTTTCGTCCCCCCGCTTGCTAACCATAGAGACTTCATAGGTACCTCCCAGCCAACTCTGTGGGTACTCTTCTTCCCCCTTATCCCCCTGAGTCGCAAAGGGTCCACATACACACACACTACCAGAGATCCTCTAGCTCCATGCTCGCCTCGCAAGGTAGAGCTACCACTATATCTCTCGAGTTGGGTATCCCAACTCTCACAGGTAAAACCAGTCAAAAATTTTGCAGCATAACCTTACTCATACCAGTCATGATCCGTTCCTCCTCTCATCCATTTCTTTTATATAATTTTTCTTGGTGACCACTTGTCACTTGCATATTAAATTCATTTTTTTTTAATTTAATTAGGAATTATTTCCCCCATACACTTTTCACTTGTTTCCTAAGTTGCACTAATAAATCCACTATTTACTTAAATTAAATGTCAATTTCCCTCACCCATCCTTAAAGTTATCCTAAAATCACTCCTAGTTGTCCCTTTATTACCTTTATTTCCCTTGTAATGACTCATGTCTTTCTAAAATTGAGTTGTGTTTAAATTATGAAAGTTCTTTAGTTAGACTAGACTAGATATCTTTCTATGCTTACATATCTTTATGATGTATTCCATTCTCAATTAAATTTTAATTTAGTATTTACTTGTACAAGTGTATTAATCACTCCTTAGGGTTTATTTTTATTTTCATTGATTCTTAATTTAATTTATTTCATCCCCTCATCATTTTTGAAAAAATTAGTTTTTTTAGTCTTCTCACTCACATAGACTTAGGCTTAGTTAAATATTTATTTGCGAAATCCTAGACCCTTAGGGATTATGTTAGCATATTTATACACTTAGGATTTAGTTAATATATACTTGGTCTAATGTGTCGTTAAGTAAAAGTGTGTTTCTTAGTGTGTTTCTTTAATATGCATTAGTATGCATTTGTAGTTAGGAAATTCGATGGTAAAAATATGTTCCCGACATAGAGTGATCTAATGGTTCATATTCTCCTCGATCTTAACGGCCATTGATATGTGGATTAACACTCGATTGGTCCATGATCTCTATTTAAATAGAATGGATGGTCATTTGTTGATGATCAGTTGTGAGAAACTCTCTTGTAAAATCTCTTTGTAATCTTTTTTTTTTGTATTAATAAACTGCTCCAAGTGGTCGCATTGGTTGGGGCCATGGATGTTTCCCCGTAGGGGTTTTACCACGTCAAAAAATTGGCGTTTTGATATTTGATATGGTTGTGTGAGTGGTTATTGAAGGTGTTCTTCCTCTATTGGAATATGGTATTGGAGCCCGTTTGAAGACTTTCTCTTGTTGTAGATCGAGATCGTGAAGCCGAGTTGTCTCATCTCCATCTTATGTAATTTTTGTACATTTTTGTTCTGAGAGTATTGTTCCATTTCATCCGGAGTGCTCATTTCAATCAGGAACACTCTTCATTTCACTCGAAAAGGTTTCCTTTTTCCCAATATACAACCATTTCAGTCAGATCTAGAGGTATTAAGCCTGAATACACATTTTATAAATTTTTGAGAGTATTATTTTGGTTTTATTTCGGTTTTATATTATTTAATTTTGGGTTGCTACTCTTTTATATCGATGTATTCTATTTTCCCTGTGCCCTGTGCGATCTCAGAAAATCAGAAACAGATAGGAAAATGTGCATATTCCAAGTAAGCTAACCGACATCTAACCCTTGTTTTCATTGAGAAGTGAATATTTTTTTCTTGTGTGAAAATAGTTTTTTTTAGCACGCTATCCAAGGTCGTCAACAACAACAACAACACCCCCAATCCTATGTCTAAACAATACAATATGTTTTGTTAGACCATTTGGTTAAAAGTTTCCTTATGAAGTAAGAGGTTTTGAGCTCAAATCTCTCTTTTTGATACTTTTTTTGAAAAAAATCATGCTCAAATTGTAAAGTGTATTTCACTTCAAGTATAAAAGTGAATCATTATAAGTAGCTTTAATATTTTATTTTAGAGTTATTTATTTTGCATGCAGCTTTTCTTTTATAAAGTAACTTCATTGTAAAATTGGTCATCACTTCTCTTTATAAAAGTGAGTCACGTCATAAAGCAACTTACACCACCACGTGGTCCTTTGGTTACCATTTATGCCTTTTTTTAAAAGGGCATAACTCTCACATCCGAAGTTTGTTTTCAGAGCCACTTTTTTTAAAACCACCTAATTTTTAGAGATATTTCCATCCAAATCATCAGTTTCAATTTTTAAATCCATATTATCTGCATATTTAATATGTATTCTACAAGTAATCTGTTGCTTACGAGCACCAACTACTTCTAATCGAAATCTCATATGAATTATTTATTAAGAGGTAAAGGCTTGTACCATATTACCTTGGGAAAGAAAACAACACCCACTAATGCTGATAAGAAAGTAAAATGGGATAATAGGAAAGATGAAGAATGTGGATTAATTAGAATTTCCATCTCTCCTGATTTAAGGTTCCACCTTCAATCAATTGATCAACCCAAAGAATCTTGGGAAAAGATTGAATCTATGTTTGGTAAACACAATATTATTCGAGCACAACGGTTAGAAAATCAAGTACTGACTTTAAGTCCAAATGACTTTTATTTCATTGAAGACTATATATATAAGTTTAAAACACTCAGAATTTTATGTGAAGAATGTAAGATAAAGATAGAAGAATATCATTGCATCTATCTTATTCTTTATAAGCTATGTATTTCATATTTTTTTTTTGTATCTACCTTGTTTTCAATGCAAGAAGCTCTAGCAAAAGATTATAAAAAACCCAGTCTTGAGAACTTTTATGATGTTGTGAATAGAGAGAAAGATAAGCTTGTACAAATTGGAGTGATCAGCACTGTAGGTACTTCCAACAAATCCTTAGTCTTCCATCAAAAAGATAAACCTAAGAATCCAAAGAATCAACATCCTCACCACAACAACAAGAAATATAAGGGTCCCAAACCCACTCAGACAACTTTCACTCCTAATGGAGACAAAGGAGAAAAATATAAAGTAAGAATATTGACAACCATTGCAACTTTTGTGATAAATATGGTCATAATGAGTCCAAATATTTCAGTAATATGGAATCTTTAAAAGAAGCGATGAAGAAGCACAACATCAATATTGATTCTATTTCTTCTTCTTCTTCTCACGGACATGCACTTTCTGCTTCTGTTTTCTCCTTCAATACAACTTCTATTTCTTCTTCTATTGAGTGGCTTATTGATTCTGGAGAATATTATCATATGGCTAAGGATAGAGACATATTTTTTTCTCTAAATGAATGTAACACCAAGAAAATATTTGTTGGTGATGATAGATATCTTAGTGTTAAGGATCTGGAACAGTTGAAGTAGAAAAAGGTCATTTCAATGTGTTTCAAGTCTTTCTTGTAACCTTCTATCAGTATATCAAATCACTCATTCAGGTGAAGGTACAACCATAGGGTTTTCACCTCACCAAGTTGTAATCAAGGATCTAAAAGATCCCAAGCATGTTATTTCCACTGGAATTGTTGATGATATTACCAGGTTGTACAAGTTTGACAACTTTGGGTCATCATATTTTTCATTATTTTTTGTTGCTCATAGTGATGACTTGAGAAAAATTTGGTGTGAGCAGTTTGTTCATCTAAACTATCACTCATTGCAACAACTTGTAATCAATAGATGGTGACTAGTCTTCCTCTTCTTTCATGCAAAGATGGTATTTGTGTCAATTGTGTTCTTGGCAAACATCTTCGGGATAGTTTTGACAAATGTGCCTCTTGGCACGCCTCGAGCCCTTTGCAACTTGTTCACAGTGATTTGTGTGGTCTACGTTCTTATCCTTCTTTTTTGGGGTGCAAGTATTTTCTAACTTTCATTGATGAATTTTTCAGACGTACTTGGGGTTACTTCTTAAAACTTAAGAGAGAAGTTTTTGACAAGTTTTTGGCCTACAAGGCCCTTGTAGAAAATCAATATATACATCAAATTCAAAATTTAAGAACAGATAATGGAGGTGAATATATGAAAAATAATTTTACAAGTTACTGCACTACCCAGGGCATCCAAATGCAACACATTGTTCCATATACACCAAAACAAAATGGTGTTGCTGAGAGAAAGAACCACACATTAAAATAAATGGTTAATTGTATGATCCAATATAAGGGATTAATTCTAAAGTATTGGGAAGAATTCCGCAATCAATTGTGCAAATTACATAGTAAATTGCACTCCCACAAAGGCTCTTAAAAATATAACACTGGAAGAAGCTTGGACTAAAATTAAACTAGATGTAAGTCAATTCCGTGTATTTGGCAGTATAGCATGGGCTCACATTCCTGATGAGAAAATGGAAGAATTGCAGCCTAAAAGTAAGAAGTGTATATTTGTTGGTTATTCTAAAGATTTCAAAGGTTATAGACTTCTTCAACTACATTATAATGAAATTATTATTATAAGAGATGTTAAATTTGATGAAAATATTTTGGCCTGCAAGCCTAATTCGATGATTTTTCCTTCTTCGGGTTGTGAGCCATCCTCGACATTTTTTCCTTATTTTGTTTCTATTCTAGTTTCTTATTCAGATGATGACAGTGAGGATGAAAATACACCTCCAAATTCCCACCTTTCTCCAGATGAGTCCTTTGAACCTAAACCAGCACCAGCTCCACCTCTTCCTATATGGGTTCGTTCAACACGAAACACAGATGGTGATATTGTTGGTGATCCTTCAGATCAACATTGGAAACATTCACAGTTCCAATGAGCCCCTTCTCTTTTGGCTCAAGTTTCAAAGACTCATGATCCAAAGAGATTTGCAGAAGCTTCAGGTCATCTAGATTGGGATACAACAATGAATGAAGAATATCATTCTTTAATGGCCAATGATACTTTGGATCTTGTACCTCTTCCAAAAGGAATAAAAATTTTCAGATGTAAATGGGTCTACAGAACTAAGTACGCATCATATGGAAGTGTTGAAAGACACAAAGCTCAGTTAGTTTCCAAAGGATTTTTCCAAGTTGAAGGAATTGACTATAATGAAACATTTTCCCCTGTAGCCAAAATGAATTCCATCCAACTTGTTCTTTCCCTTGATGCCTCACATAAATGGGAGTTCCATGAGATGGATTTTAAGACCGCCTTATTGCATGGATATTTTCAGGAAGAAATCTACATGGAACAACCTCTTGGCTATGTCCATAATGACTCTACCCTTGTTTGTATCCTTACAAAATATATTTATGGTCTTAAGCAAGCTCCCTGAGATTGGTATGCCAAAATGGACAACCTTCTTATTGACACTAGATTCTTTAGATGTCATTCTAATCCTAATGTGTATAATAAGAAAGTAGAAAGCCATCTCATAATATTTTTCCTTTATGTTGATGACCTTATCTGTTAGGGTCCTAACCCGCACATAGGTAGAACAATATATTCGGATGTAATAAAGGTCAATATTAATAAGTCCTTGCAATAAATTAGAATAAGTCGAATGTAAGAAGACTTAATAGAAGCTTCCACTTCTAGAAGGATCTTCCTCTAGATGCTTCTTTTGATAGACATATTTAGTATAAATAGGAGTCCAGGGTATGAGAACCCTAGCTTGTATATTATTGTAATAGAGCTCTGCTCAACTGGAGGTTCCCCCTCGAAGAGGCCTATGAACATTTCTTTCAGAATCAAAGTGTTATTTCTGTTTTTACTCTTATATCATTTTAGTGCTATTGTGGTGATTGTTCTAGTTATATTGTTGTTATTCTGCCATTTCTAGCATTTTATTTTTGTTTTGCATACTCTTATATCTCGTATATTACAAGTGGTATCAGAGCTCTTTCCTCGACAAAAAGTGTGGATTAAATTTTTTTTCAGGGCAAAGACGTACTCTGACGTCTTTAAGCCACATAGATATGTCGTTACACGCATGAACCCACAGTTGACATATTCATACATGCAGGAAATACAAGTGGTACTTAAGTGCACGTCTGTTGGCCACCCTTGTAACCCATGTTTGTACCCCTTTGAGTGGTAGCGCATTAGATAGCACCTATGTGTGGATCAAACTAGATTACCTGAAGCCCTCTTTAGATAAACCAAACGGTCACCTAAATGCTATAGTGCCATCGAGAACAACACTCGGGAAGATAATATATAGTACCTGGGTAGTCGGGTACTACGACTAAGGGTAGGGTCTATTCTCCTTAGTTAGTGCCCTGAGATATTGGCCCAAGTACTACTATTGGACCTCGCATGTATATTAGAGAGCTATAGTAGAGGGCAAACCCTTTTATGTAAAACCCTTGAATACCTAACCCTTGGGGACAGAAACATAAAAAAACTAAAACAGACAAGATCTATTGCCACGTAATTGTGTTTGGGTTGCCAAATCACTACACATTTCTTCCTGGTTAAGAATTTGGGCATTTCATCACTGCAGTATTATTTAGACTGGAGTATAACTCCGCAGTATAACCATTATTTGAGACCTATTCCATTGGATTCATCTCTTCGCCCTTATCACATTCCTACATATCATTTTTCAACAAAATGTTTGACCCCACCTGCCCCTTTTCGGTTCCCTCATCCTCATGCCCCATACCCCTAGCCAAGACTTGGAAGCTCGCTTCAATAGCTTGCAATCTAGTCTCATCGAGACCTAACAAGAAGTGAAACAACTCAGTGCCAATAAATACAACCATGCAATCCTCAATGGAGGAAATCAAACAAGACCTGACCACCTAGCTTGAATCTATCTTTGCATCACTCTGCACCAAGATTCATATCCCTACAGATAACCCTTCCTCTGACTCACTTCCACATACTGAAGATGAACATTCCTCTCATTCCCATAACTTTCAGCACCATCACTTTCAATGTGACCTACACCTTCTGCAGGTGGATGTGACCAAATTTGATGGCTCAGACCCCACTAGTTGGGTAACCCAAATGGAACATTATTTCTCTTTATACGGCATTACAGATGACTTTCCCAAACTCCAGTATGGTTTTCTCCATCTAGATCAAGAACATTGGCAATGGTGGCAATGGAGAAAAACTTCTCGTCAAGGGTATATTTCTTGAACACACTTTGTCGCAGAGCTTTATGAATGATTTGACACTGACACCAACCATTTTGGTTGTTTGACAAAGTTGAAACAATCAGGAACACTGGAAGACTTTATAACTTCCTTTGAGCATTTGACTTTCCAGACAAAGGGCATGTCTGATGCCTTTTTCCGAGAGTGTTTTATGAGTGGCCTCAAGGACGAGATTCGGGCCCATTTCCTCATGGCTCGGCCTCAGAGTTGGGTGGAGGCTACTAAAAGAGATAAATAAGCACAATAGGTTGTATCTTCTGAACACCGCAAACCATCCTTTATCCCTCGCCCTAAACCATGAAATCTCGCTACTCCCTTCGCTCCTCTAAAGATCCAAAAATTGACCAGGGCTTAAATGGTTGAACGCCAACTCAAAGGACTTTGTTATAATTGTGATGAAAAATATTTCTCGGGCCACAAGTGTAAGGAGCAAAATATTTTTATGAACATATCCGAGGATATTTCAGAAGAGGATGTTGAAACTCCCCTTGCATTTGAGTCACCTGAAACCACTGACATAACCCCTCCCCCAGACCCTCCCAAAGTAGAACCGGTCATTTCCCTCAATTCTCTCACTGGCTTCTCCACTCCCCAAACCCTCAAGCTAATCGGTTACATTAAGCATCGGAAGGTCATCTCTATGGTTGATAGTGGAAGCACCCATAATTTTATTCATCGCCGCATTGCCCAAGAAACTCATTGCTACATCCATGCCGTCAATAATTTCCAAATCATGATTTCCAATGATGGTTCCATGAAATGTGGAGGGAGTTGTGAAAATGTGTATCTCCAAATTGGTGGCTACCACCTGGAATCTCATTTGTTTGCTATCGGCATGGGCAGTTGTGACATTGTGTTGGGTGCAGACTGGATAAGGATTTTGGGTCCCATTCTCATGGATTTTAAACACTTAACCATGCAATTCGACTAGGAGGGCCACCAATATAAGTTCCAAGGCATCACTGTTGATTTTCCTGAGATCATTAGTTCCCATCGCATGGAAAATATGCTAAAAAAAGGTCATTATGGTGTTATTGCCCAACTCCATTCCATACAAGAAACATAGACACCCTCGGTGCCGCAAGACCTTCAAGCCATCCTTTCTAAACATCAATTGGTATTTTCCACTCCCCAAGGACTCCCTCCTTCCCATTGTGTTCATGATCATTCCATTCCCCTTGTACCCAGAATCCTTCCTCCCAATATCCGTCTTTATCGTCACCCCTTTTCCCGAAAAAATGAAATTGAGAAAATGGTCCAGGAACTCCTTAATGTAGGCATTATCCGCCCTAGTACAATCCCCTACTCTTCTCATGTGGTCATGGTCCTGAAGAAACAAGGTTCTTGGAGAATGTGTCCTGACTTTCGTTCCCTCAACAAACTTACCATTAAAGACAAATTTCCCATTCCTGTCATTGATGACCTCCTGGATGAATTGAGTGGTGCCCAATTCTTTACTAAACTTGATCTTCGATCAGGCTACCACCAGATACGTATGAAAGAGGAATACATTCCCAATACTTCCTTTAGAACTCATGAGGGCCACTATGAGTTTTTGGCCATGCCCTTTGGCTTGTGTAATTCCCCCTCCACCTTCCAAAGCCTCATGAATCATGTCTTTTGTCATTTTCTCCGCCATTTTGTATTAGTTTTCTTTGATGATATCCTCATCTATATCAAATCCTGGACATACCATTTGTCTCATGTGGATTGAGTTCTCCATCTACTCTCTCAGCACCAACTTTTCCTAAAACAAACTAAATGTGCTTTTGGTGCCTTAGAAGTAGAATATTTGGGTCATCTGGTTGGCAAGGATGGCATTGGGGTGGATCCTAAAAAGATTGAAGCTATGCAAGACTGGCCTCATTGTTGGCCCTTAACCAAGTTTTGACGAACACTTGGTCATAATTGACCATTTTTGGACTTCGACTGCCTGTCAAAGATGGAGCGCCAGGTGAAGCAGAGATCACGGCATCTCGGTCGACTTTTGGGCCCCTTTTAGGGTTTTGGGTTAATGTAATGGGAAAGGGATGATGGCCCATGGGTTTACCCACGCTTAGGCCCACTTTTGTCATGTATAAATAGAAGGATAGGCAATGTAAGAAGTAGTATATGTGATTTCTTAGTGCAAGTGGTAGTTCATCTATGTGATGTCGAATAAGTGCTATGTACAAACTGTGTAAGTCTTGCAAG
Organism: Picea glauca; assembly: GCA_000966675.3. Taxonomy (NCBI): domain Eukaryota; kingdom Viridiplantae; phylum Streptophyta; class Pinopsida; order Pinales; family Pinaceae; genus Picea; species Picea glauca. The sequence goes on along the minus strand of JZKD02S0749873.1, from coordinate 59,379 downwards.
GCTAAGTGCAAGTTACTTTGTGGTTGGCATAGAAAGATAAGTGTTGTATCACAAGGAAGAAGGATCTAGCGAGCTGCGCAAATATTATGTCCTATGCAAAGAAGTATTTTGGAGGCTTTGTGCTTGTAACAGCTTGAAGACGATAATAAAGAAGAAAATCTTGTGGATGTAGCCCCCGGGGGGGTGAACCACATAAATCTGTGTGTTATGCTTTGTACTTTGGTTCAATGTGTTTATATTTTCTTATGCTATGTTCTTTGATATATCCACGTATGCTCTATTCTTCTTAGATATATATGATTGTTAGATTTGATGTGTATGAGGATGCTTAGTACTAATCTACTAGATCTAATCTGGGTTACTATGGTTAAGTGATGAAATAATGTACATCTAAGTATTCACTGCGAAGATCTGTGTTGTTTGTGAAGTATAATAAGGGTTAAATATTAATGAACGATCTATTCTAAGTGCCCTGTAAATATAGAATCACATATATTTGTCCCAGCTAAGGTTGCAGACACCTGAGTCTTGCAACCACCCATACCTCTACCTCGGGTGAGACTTCATCTGCTTCACAGGTGTTGCCAAAAGGGTTAGTATTTAGGGCTTTGTTGGTGCACTCTTGAACGTTGAACCCTGGGTCTGCCCCTGTGCCAACAAATGGTTCCATTGCTAGGACTTGAAATTGTGATTGTTGGGAACTAAGGAAGAATACACTTTGTGAAAAAGAAAGCTTTGTGTGTAGATCTGTTGCCCTAATGCACATATTTTTACTCTTCATGTGAAGCTGTGTGCCAGGAATAAGTTCATATCTGAAGAAAGGAATATTAGATCTAAAGAAAAGAAGCGATATTTGAATGCTCTATGCTCTAAGAAAAGTAAAAGTGGAAATTTTTGGAAGAAAGAGGTCAGATCTGCAGAAAAGAGGTAAGATCTGTAAGCTCTGTACTCTAATAAGGGTAAGAATAGTTAAAAGTTTTTTGATCTGAAAGCTTTGTTCTCTATAGAAGTAAGATAAGTGAATTTTTTTATTTCTAGAGCATGGATCTAGGTATGTTTGATAGATTTTGTCCTAGATTGAAAACTAGGGCATTCATAGATGAAAGAAAGTTTGATATGAATAGATCTGATAAGTATAAATCTAGATATGTTATACATATGCATAGGAAGAATGTTTGAACTAACAAATGGATGCAGGATCGTAGAAAGAATTTTTTGCAGGCTAGCTATCGTGATCTTGGTGTGCAATACAAAAGAAGTTGGGGATCATTTAAGAGAAAGAGAAGATTCACCCTATGTTACAGTTGCAGAAAACCAGGCCATCTAGCTAAGGAATGCCCTGGAGGAAAACCCAGTTGTCTCTATTTCAAATCTTTGGACCATGAAGTATTGGATTGCCCTAAAATGATTGCTAAGCTTGAAAGAATGAATCTGCATGAATAAAACCCTAAGACAACCCTATAAATAGAAGAACCCTAGAAAGAATCAGAAAAAGTATTAATACAGATGAAAGAAACATTGAATGGGCATAAAGACGTCTGTTTATCAGAAATTTTCAAAGTAAAAGAGAAAATCGAAGTAAGAATAGGAGACTTCGACATAGAATGTGTTCTAGATGAGGAAACACAGGTGAATATTATGAAAGAAAGAACTTGGAAAACACTGGGAAAACCTTATATGATTCCATCATTAGGAGGAATAAGCTTGTTTAAAGGAAAATCAGTACCCCTATGTGGAAGGATTACCCAGATACCTTTGAGCATCAATGGAATGTCGGTAGAGGAAAAATTTGAAGTTATCAAGTTTATTGAGAACAACACCCCATTTCCATCTTTGTTAGGAAAAGCCTGGATTGAGAAAGACCAGATCTGAAGAAATCAAGAAAAGGAAACACTAGAAAAGAAGAAGCAAGACCTAATAGATTTTATGACTAGAAAGATCGCCTACTTGATGGAAGATTAGGGTAATAGATCGAAGATATTTGAAACTAGGGACTTGGATGTCGAAGTTGTAAGAACACTAAAAGAACCATATAGGACTAAAATGAATGTTCTAGATGATGAAGAGGTATTTCCCTTGAATCCGAAGAACGAATATCGACAGCGCGAAGTGACTATGTCTGAAGAGGATAAGAATCATAATGGGAAAAGGATCATCGAGACGAAGCTCACCGGGAAAAAGTCTATAAAGATAAGTAAGAAGAAATCCCATCTCGAAAGAGTACAGAAGGTTCCAGAGGGAGCCTCGCAGAAGGAAAAATTGTAGAATTTGAGCTTCTTCGAGACAGAAGAACAACGACATAGGGCACTTCACCGTGGCGAAGCAATATAGCCGCTGTAATCTGATATAACCATTCGACTGCTGCTCCGAACAGGTCGAAAAATCACTAATGGCTCACTACCAGACCGTTAGACCACGCCATAATGGACAAAACAAGAGTTAATAAAGATTTATACCCATTGCAAGAAAATTGTTACTAAAATTCCTATATATCCCATCGCGCAATGACCGAAGAACACTTTTTCCAATTGAGAATCTTGACCTCGTAGCCTTGATTAATATTTTCCAACGATCCTTACGACCTTATCTTCTACCCTATTACAGTACCTACGCTACTTTGATAACCCGAGATATTGACCATGAGCGTATATGTCCGATGAATTTAGCATAGCTGAAGAATATGTAAGAGAGGTACTGGTTAGTCTCAGAGCAAAGAGAGTCATGTCGGAGAGAGGATTGTCTACAAGTTTATAGGTATCATTTATGAGAGGAGTGCAAGCCTCCCTATCAATTGCTCGAGCAGGAACATCCAGAGCCGACGCATAAAGAAGAACCAAGCATAAAGATGATCTCGACAATGTGAAATTGGTTCCATCCATCCTACCTGCTTACATACCACCTCTGAGCGGTGCGATCAACAAAGAGAGTGTGCCTAGAGACTTTGAGTACACTCTAGTCACCACATACCTACCAAAATGGGTACGCGTAGTTTGGTAGATCAAGACAAGGTTGCAGCATTGAAGTTTAGTGACTTCAACCTGGGTGACCGAAAGGTTTATGGCATGCTCGCTCCTTATAAATATATGATGAAGACAAAGGGAAAGAATTCGAAGATCGTCCCTTAGCAATGGATGATGAACCTCACGCAGTCCACTCTGCTCAATGTTATGAAGATAACGCACTTCGACAAACACCAAGGGGTGAATGCTTGTGTGAAGCTGTTGTTGGAAAGTTACCATGGAGGATACTTATGGTTAATCGTCGTATAATAGTTGATCCAACACTAATCAACCGGATCGCCAGGCCTAGCATGCAGGGCCCTGATCCCCACGATTACTATCCTAGAAAGACCGCGGATCACAATCTTTCTCAGAAGATAAAAGAAGACTATGGAGATGTTGAGAAATGTGTGCGAGGCTACAAGGTAGCTTCTATTGAAAGTGGCACAGTGCACCTCACCTGTCAATTGATCATAGGGAATTTGGTACACAAGAATCAACCCACGCAAGTATCCATCTTTGTATTTGACCTCGCAGGGAAGTGCGCAGAGGGACTATAGATGAACTAGGTGAAGTACCTGGTGAATCAACTAGATATTGACTGCAGAGAAGCCCAGGATCAGGGGCATGAATTCCATTTTAGCTGGCTCTTAATACTTATAGATTTTGTTGCATGGGAGCTACCAGAAGGTACAACCTTCCCCGACATCGACCCCTTCAAACCATTGGCTGCAAAGTTCAGTACACTGTGGTACTCGGAAAATATGAACAAGCAGTGGAAGTCAAGTGTTGTTTTCCATACCTACTACACCTAGTTGAATCTCGCCATCTAGTCTAAGCCATGCATGACCCCGAATACTTTACATGGGTTTCGACCCTTGATGAAGTTCAGTACGGACCTCTATTTCATATATATTACAGCACGCGTTGATGATCACAAGGAAGAGCTTCAATCTTATTATAAGATGACAAAATACGACCTACAGGAGATCACCAAGGAATTCTCAGTGAACATTCTTATCTCATCAGACCCCACAGAAATTTCCAACATCAACAACCCAGAAGTTTCATAGAATACACCTGGGCCCAGTAAGACAAAGAAAACAAAGTAGACAAAGAAGGATGAGGAAATCCAGGATGTAGACAGTAGATCTGTAAGAACCACATCCATTACACCAAAGCAAGGAGGTGATGGAAAAGACTTAGAGGAAGTCAAACAAAGGCTAGGAGATGAGGTAGAGATCATAAAGAAAAGGAATGGTTCTCCTACGGAACCTTCCTCTCGGAAGAAATCAAAATCACCCGTGACTAAGCTGAAGACCACACTCACTCTAGATGACTTTAGTTTTCTCATCGCAACTATGAACGAAGCCATAGAAGAGATAACAGAAAAGTAGGAAGCTAAGAAAGAGACAATGTACAACATAATTGAGATAGAGCTCCAAGGAGTACAACAAGCTCTCCACTCTGGTCATGTAGTCTCCTCTGCGACCCTGCCAGAAGGAACAACAAAAGAGGGAGATGAACCAGTTCAACTACGCAAGATTTCTGACATAGTTGAAGTATGCCTTCAGAAGGCATAGGAAGAAACAACGGAGGCCACCCAGGCCTTAAAGCAATCACAGGATGAAATTATCAAGCAACATCAAGCCGCACAACAAGAGAAGGATGTTATCCAAGTGAAATTTGAAGAAGACAGAGCGAAGATCCAAAAAGAGAAAGAGCAGTTGCTCGTGAAGCAGATTGTGATTGAAGAAGCAGTCAACAGAGAATTTTTCTCTATGACCAGCCTAGAACAGAAGGCAGAGAACCCATAGAACGCCAAGTGATGAAGCTTGTTGAAGTTATTCAACAACTTCAAAAAAGAGTTGTGAACTTAGAGCCTCATACCATACCACAGACACGACAAGAAGTGCGCGACCAACGAGAAATAACTTCCCGGAGCACCGTAGAAAGTATTAAATCACTCACTAAGGAATGCAAACAGTTAAGTAGTAGAAGTGCATAGATCTACGAGAACCTAAAAAAGAACCCAGAATTGCATAAATTGGAGTCATAGCTCCAAGAGGCAAAGTACGACACGGAAAAACTACAGGTGCAGCTGAAGGCCCTGTCACCCATAGAAAGAATGAAGAGGTTTCCAGAGCAACGCACAACCGAACAAAAGATTCACACGCTTCAACTAGTGCAAGAAAAGGCATGCCAACTGTTCACTGAAGTTGAAATCCAAGGAGTAGAACTTGAATAGGTTGTGAATACAGTAGAACAATGCCTAGAATAGCTGGTGAACGAGGCATTCATCCAGGAGTTCACCGAGCAAGAGGCAGTAGCAATGTGGCAGGTCGAAGCAGCTCGAGCCAAGATCAAGGAATTTGAAGAAGAATTAGTCAGACCTGAGTGACTCGGGATGAGTCCCATGTGAGTGTTGGGGGATTTTTCGCCCTTGACCAAGTTTTGAGGAACACTTGGTCATAATTGACCATTTTTGGACTTCGACAGCCTATCAAAGATGGAGCGCCAAGTGAAGCAAAGATCACGGGATCTCGGTCCACTTTTGGGCCCCTTTTAGGGTTTTGGGTTAATGTAATGGGAAAGGGATGTCAGCCTGTGGATTTACCCACGCTTAGGCCCACTTTTTTAATGTATAAATATAAGGATAGGCAATGTAATAAGTAGTAGATGTGATTTCTTAGTGTAAGTGGTAGTGCATCTATGTGATGTCGAATAAGTGCTCTTTGCAAACTGTGTAAGGCTTGTAAGGCTAAGTGTAAGTTACTGTGTGGTTGATATAGAAATATAAGTGTTGTATCGCAAGGAAGAAGGATCTAGCGAGCTGCGCAGATCTTTTGTCCTATGCGAAAAAGGGTTTTGGAGGCTTTGTGCTTGTAACAGCTTGAAGATGATAATAAAGAAGAAGATCTTGTGGACGTAGCCCTGGGGGGGGTGGATGAATCACGTAAATCTGTGTGTTATGCTCTGTTCTTTGGTTCGATGTGTTTATCTTTTCTTATGTTATGTGCTTTATATATCCACTTATGCTCTGTGCTTCTTAGATATATATTATTGTTATATCTGATGTGTATGACAATGCTTAGTATTGATCTACTGGATCTTATCTGGGTTACTATGGTTAAGTGCTGAAATACTGTACATATGAGTATTCACCGCGAAGCTTTGTACTTTCTATGAAGTATAATAAGGGTTAGATATTGATGAACGATCTATGCTAAGTTCCCTATAAAGATAGAATCACAGATCTATGTCCCAGCTAAGATTGCAGACACCTTATCCTTGCAACCACCCCTGCCTCTACCTCAGGTGAGACTTCATCTGCTTCGCAGGTGTTGCTGAAAAGGCCAGTAGTTAGGGCTTTGTTGGTGCACTCTTGAGCGTTGAACCCTGGGTCTGACCCGATGCAAACACTCACCCAAATACTCTCAAAAGATTGCGTGGATTCTGGGATTAATAGGGTATTATCTCAAGTTTGTTAAGAATTATGGAAATATTGCAACACCTCTCATTGCTCTCCTAAAAAAGAACTCTTTCACTTGGAATCCAATCGATGCTAAATCTTTTCAAACCTTGAAGATGGCCATGTGCACCACTCCAGTCATGGCCCTCCCTGATTTCACACAGACCTTTGTGTTGGAATGTGATGCCTCGGGGAAAGGAATTGGTGTTTTCCTTATGCAAGAGGGTCGAACTTTAGCCTTTACCAGCAAGAAACTATCTGAAAGAAATCTGGGAAAATCAATCTATGAAAAGGGAATTTTGTCTATTCTGCATGTCATTGATCTGTGGTGCCCTTATCTATTGGGGCAATGTTTCCAAATTAAGACAGACCATTAAAGCCTCAAGTAGTTTCTAAAATATTGCATTTCCTCCCTGGGGCAACAAAAATGAGTGACCAAGCTCTTTGGATATGATTATGATATCATTTATAAGAAAGGAAAAGACAATGTGGTTGCGGATGCACTTTCCTGAAAATATGAAGATGAAGGGTCCATTTTTTCTCTTTTCCTCATTGTACCAGATTGGCTCCAAGTCGTTAGCCAGGAATGGCTCCAAGATCCCAAAAGTTTGTATCTGATCCAACAATTGTAGTCCAATGCTCTAGCTTCCCCAAGGTACTCTTGGCTCCATGATGAGCTTGGATACAAAGGCCGCTTGTATTTAAGTAAACAATCAAAGCTTAAATCCATGGTACTTTATGAGCTTCATGCTACACCCATAGCGGGGCACTCCGGGTTCACCAAAACCTATGACAGGGTCAATTGTTCTTTTTTCTGGGATGATATGAAACAGGACATTCTTAATTTTGTCGTTGAATGTGATGTGTGTCAACACAACAAGGGAGAAATAATCAAATCCCCGGGCACACTACAACTACTTTTGATTCCACTGTCTATTTGGAAGGATATCTCTACGGATTTTATTATCATCTTACCCAAATTGGGAAATAAATCAGACATCATGGTAGTTGTTGATGGCCTTTCTAGGTATGCTCATTTATGCGCTCTTCAACAACCATTTACAACATCCATGGTGGCTCAAATTTTCATGGATCAGGTCTTCAAGATTCAGGGTGTGCCACACTCTATTATTTTTTATCGCAACCCAACTTTCACAAGAATTTTTTGGCAAGAACTGTTCAAGATACAAGGCACCGAATTTGATCTCAGCACAAGTTATCATCCCCAGACTGATGGTCAAATGGAAGTTGTCAACAAGTGTTTGGAAACATATTTGAGGTGTTTTTCCTCAGAGAATAAAAATCAATGGGCTCAATGGTTACCCCTATCTGAATGGTGGTACAACACTTCATACCATACAACTACATGCATGACTCCTTTTGAAGTAGTATATGGACAGAAGCCACCTTCAATTCTCTCATACTTACCCGGTGTCTCGAAGGTCCAGGTGGTTGAACAAACACTTACAATTTGAGAGGCTATTCTCCATACCCTCAAAGAGATTTTGGTCATGGAACAGAATCGCATGAAGAAACAAGAAGATCAAGGTCTCTCTGAACGTCAATTTGCAGAAGGGGATCAGGTGTTTCTTTGACTGCAACCTTACAATCAAACTTCCCTGAAGGTCGAGAATTGTCAGAAGCTAGCACCCATATTTTATGGTCCTTATAGAGTTCTCAAGCATGTGAGATAAGTATCCTATCAGTTAGCTTTTCCCAATCATTCAAGGCTACATCCTATTTTTCATGTTTCATTCTTAAAGAAGGTGATTGGATCTAAGTGCCAAATTCAAAGCAACCTTCCCTAGTTAGCCGAAGAAGGATCCATTTGGCTACAACCACAAGTAGTTTTGGACCAGCGTGAGCATCGCCTGAATGAGAGAACCATCAAGGAAGTGTTAGTCCAGTGGAAAGATACAACTCTAG
>JZKD02S0749873.1:8897-20489 GCA_000966675.3 Picea glauca | reverse complement strand
TGTTAATAATGTATTAATAACATCATTAATGTGAATGTATTACTGCTTTATTAATGCATTACTTTATCACTATATTAATACTTTATTAATGTTTTAAGTATTAATACTTTAGTAATGTATTTATTAATGCATTAAATATATTAAATGTATTTTTTGTATTATTATTGCAATAATGTATTATTAATGTATTACTTTATTATTGTAATAATACTTTAGAAATGTATTAATTAATATTGTATAAATGTATTAATTAACTAATATATTGCATTATTAATGTATCAAATAATTAATGAATTACATTATAAATAAAAATAAAAATAATCTAATTTTAAGGTCACAACCAATCGAGTCATCAAATTGGTGTACGAGACTCCCTTGTTTGTGGGAAAAGGAACCCCCTCCACCTAGTGTTTTGATTGGTAAAATCTATGGAGGTATACATTCCCTACCCCCATCTGGATTTGAACTTGTGACCTCTTAGGAGGAAACACATGTTCTTAACCATTAGGTCCACTTAGTGTGTAATTACATCAAAATTACATTAAATTTTTCATTAATGTAATTTTATACTTTAATTAATATATTACATTAATGTAGAGAATCGATGACCTGTGATACAGATGATGCTTCATGTTTTTCGTTGATGTATGCAACCTCGATCCCACGCGAACCCCCATACGTACTCTTACCTTCCCTTTCCACCATATACATGGGGATCCTGCTGTAAACGTCCAGGACTCACCCAAGGGAGGAGTCGGGGGCTCCTCCCTTTTTTGCAAAGACATCCTAAATCAATCTCCCAATGAAATCTAAGAACCCATGCAAGAAGATGAACCTACATAGATGAATCTGTACCAACCTCTAGCCACCCAGTATCATATTTTATCAAAACAAGCACATGCATAGCTAAATATGATGAAAGAATGTGGATCGAGCTTCCCCTAGCCCGAATCAACACCCAAATCGAACAATTGAAAACCTATGATCTCATAGGAAAATTCATCGAATTTGGCCCAAGGAGCACACTCTTCTAAAACAGATTGTTGCAAAATAGAAATCGAAGGATCAAATTGACATCTAGCTAGGCTCAAAAGGATTTTTCACGATCATCTTCACTCGACTAGATGATAGGGACATAATCCTAGAAGGGGGTCCCTACTTCTTCAACTCTGTAGGTTTATATCTCCAGAACTGGACTGAACGCCTCAACCTAGACAAAGAAGATTTCACATGGGCTTCCATATAGATCATATTATACTCGCTGCCACAAGATTACTAGGATGATGAAACCATTAAATACATTGGCAACGCCTTGGGTAATTTTGTCAAAATAGAAGAGAAAATTAAGACCAAACAATACACCTCTTATGTTAGGATTTGCATCTACATGCACATAGCCAAAGCCCTACTGGAATCCATATGTCTTATGCATGAGGACACTGAGTGGATATACACCTTAGACTATGATCATGTTCCTTTCATATTCTACAAGTGTCATGGACATGGGAACCTTTTTAGAGACGGCCCTCTAAATAAACTAGTTGTAGACCTCAAAGGAGTAGCACACACAGATGAGGAAGGATTGTGAACTATCCCCAATTAGCGATGGTCCAATGGTAAATCCCAATCCACAACCAAACCTTGGATCCTTCAACAAGAAACAACTTTCAGGCTCTTTCCCATCAATTGCACGAGGCAAACCACAAAGAAGAGGAAGATCAACCAACCCCCAAAAAGAAGCACCAGGAATCCATGTAGAACAAGAGAAACTTCTTGTCTCTAGATCCAATCATCACAGAGATCAACACTCATCTTAATCAGTCCTCAACACCCTCACAACAAATCCTGATATGCTCACCTACCCAGGACTTCGATGTGCTAATGGATGAAGACATGGGAGATCTATATCTTGGAGAGCTATATATCCTAGGTCTAGAGGTTGCATGCAAGAAGTGATCCTTCCATACAATATCCCTAAATCAAATCCATCTACTCAAAGAATTTCTCAAAAAATCCAAAATGTGATCTAGGATAGGAATTCAAAGAAACCCCCCCCAAATGATCCAAAAAAACAAATCAAAGATCTCAAAAAGAGAGGATGGAAAATAGATCAACAACAGATTGCCACTTTGGTATCAAGATTAGTTGAGTCAGGTAAATATGCTTAGCTCATTGAATTATTCCCCACCAACCCTCAATGTTCTCAATAAAGGTCATCTCTTGGAATGTCAAGGGCATCAATGGTCTTAGTAAGCACATAATGCTTCGTAGGAAGATACTCCAATAAAATCCCATAATTTATCTCTTCATCCAAGAAACGAAAAGAAACAATGATAATCCTCAGGAGATGTTATCACGTCTTTGGAAAAACAACATCTCCATTGCAGTCGATGAGGCTAGGGATTCATGCAGTCTTGTGATTGCATGGAACCCTTCATAAATTATTCTCAATGACTTCACCACTATTCGAAACTCTATTTCAATCTCATTTCATCCCATAGGAATTGATGTGCATGGATTCATTACTAATGTTTACGGTCCTCAATATTCATATCAAAATATCCATCTCCTGAACTTCCTAGATTGGTATCGACAAGATCATCCCAGACAAAATTGGATAATTGGAGGCGATTTCAATCTCATCACCAATCTCTTGGAAAAAAAGGAGATCGTCACTTTCTCTCGTTGGAAGACGTCAGGTTCAAGAACTTCAACAAGGGTAATGGGATGGACTTGGAAACCACAAAAGGAATATACACCTGGAATACTAGAAGAGGATGCCCCTCTCACATAGCCTCATGAATGGACATATTTCTAGTGTATGAAAAAATTGCAATGGAAGGGGTAGAAATATCCACCACCATCCTCCCTTGTTCAGGATCATACCAGTGGCCTATTTGCATGCACTGGCACCAAAGCGGTAAAAATCATTTTTGGTCATTCATATTTGAAAATTTTTGGTTAAATCTCACCATTAATTTATGCCAATGATAAAAAAAAATGGTGGTCTTCAACCCATCCCTCAAGCTTCTCCAAAACTTATAGATTCCAACAAAAACTAAAAATGTTGAAACAACATCTGAGAATATGGAACATATATACTTTTTGGAACATTTTCTCTGCCAAAACCAACTTGGAGTAGGAAATGGAATCTCTTTAGATTCAAATAATCAATGATGTGATCTTAGATGAACTGTCCAGCAAGGAAGAAAAGATTCAATCTAAAATAGACGATTGATGCATGCAGGAAGAAATATTATGGAAAAAAAAATACAGAATCTCCTGGCTAAAACAAGGAGAGTGTAACACCTCCTTCTTCCATCACTCCACCATCCATCACATAATGCAAAATATAATCTCATACCAAAAAAAAATAGATGGATCCAGACTAGAAACTCACAAATACATTGAAAAATAATTGGTCTCATATTATGAATACCTCCTCTTGGAGGAGAACCAGTCCAGGGGGGAAACCATCCAACAAGTATCCAACCACATCCCCCACTTGGTAGCTGATCATCATAATGCCTCTTTAATGCACACAATCACTTTACAGAGGTGAACAGGAGGTCATCCAAATGAATGAAGATACTTCCCCAGGGCTAGATGGTTTTACGATCAACTTTTTCCATTCTTGTTGGGACCTACTAAAGCTAGAGGTGTTGGATATTGTGGAGGAATACCGCAATAAACAATGGTTATTTCCATATATCAATGCCACATTTCTCACTTTGAATCCTAAATAATAAAACACAACTTCTCCAAGTAAGCAGAAACCTATATCTCTTTGCAATGTCATTTACAAATTTATTACAAAATTCATAGCCAACAAGTTAAAACCTATCCTCCCCCTTCTCATCTCCCCTAAACAAATGGGTTATGTTGAGGGAAGAAATATTCTTAATGGCATCATTCTGGATCATGAAGTTTTCCACACTCTAAAAAACACCAAGAAACCAAGCATTCTTCTCGATCTCGATCTCTCCAAATATTTCGATCACCTCAGCTGGGACTAGGTACACTGGATCATCTCTCTCCTATCCAAAAAAAAAATTATGTCTTGGTAAATGGCTCTCCCTACCCCACCTTTTCCCCTTCCAAAGGTATCCTTTAGGGACACCCCCTCTCCCCCTTCCTTTTGATCCTCATGGATGAAGGTTTAGGTTGTATTATAAACAATGTTTGCTTAGTTGGCTCCCTAAAAGGCCTACATCTTCACAAAAATTATCCCCCAACCCACCAACAGTTTCTTGATGACAAATATCTCATGGCCCACCCCTCAATTCAAGAATATCTCACCTTAATGGGCATACTCAACACTTTTTCCAATGCTTAGGGAGACTTTGTCATTCTGGACAAATCTCTCATCTTGTTTTTCAACACTCCCCACACTACTCAAAGGAACATTGCTAGAACTATGGGTTTCTTCACCTCCTCTCTCCCATCCAAGTACTTGGGCACCCCTCTGATTGCCTCAACCATCAAACACTCCACTTGGTGGAAACTTATTGACAATTTTACCGAAAAAAACTCTTCCTAGACTTTTAAAACCCTAAACCTTGTTGGGTGTCTAGTTCTCATAAAGGTAATTTTTCAACCAATGCCTCTGTACCTCTTTTCTGTTCTTGCCTCTCCCAAATGGGTTCTCAAATCCATCTAAAATATCCAACTCATTTTCCTCTGGAGTGATGATAATAGCACTAAAAAATAGGCTATGGTAAAATGGGACAAAATATGCTTGCCAAAACACATGGGAGGTTTAGGCTTAAGGGATCCAATCAAGAGCAATGAAACTCTCAGTGCGAAAACTTGGTTTAATTGGGTTTCTACAAAATCCAATCTATGGGCTCAACTTTGGCACAAAAAATATGCACCTAATTGGGATATCCCTAACTTGATCCGTTTCACTCCAAATTCTCAAGGTTCTCTCATTTGGAACTCAACAAAACTCCATTTACATCTCATTCAACAACGTAGCTTTTGGGAAATCAAGGACAGAGCCCATGCCAACTTCTCGATAGACTCTTGGAAATAGATCCCAACTCTTGAAATATAGTACAATCTTTGCCACAAGGAAACACAAAGGTCAAGTATTTCTGGAAAACAAAGAATTAACAAAGTTTTAGGAATTGGCAACCGCTTCAAGGAGAGTATCTACATCTTCCAACAGAAACTAGAACAAGCATCGAACAAGATGTGCATAAATGGAGAATTCTCATATGTCAGGAACATGATAGGCTCATATGGGGCTATTTTCCAAAAGGTTCCTTTAAAGTTAAATAATCCAATAAACTTATAATTTCCCCCCACACAGATCCATTTGATCCTTGTTGGTCCAAACTTTGGTCTCTCATAACTTGGCCCAAGATCCGAGTCTTCCTCTGGCTAGTTCAACACAAGCGTATATTAACTTGGTACAACATTCTTAAAAGAGTATTTTCAGGACCTTCTTGATGTTCCCTATGTATAAATCATAAGGAATCCATAGATCACCTCCTTGAAAGTTTCCCCACCTCTAATCATTTATGGGACAATGTAGTGATTCTTTGCAGATGATCTAACTAAGTTCATGGTAATGTAACCCAATATATAAAAACTTGGGCCGATAATATTTACCAGATTTTGACCCTCATCACCGCAAACTCAGGCTCATGGCTCTGCTCCTCAAAGCTCACTTTTCCAACAGAGACCCCCCCCCCCCCCCCCCCCCCCCCCCCCGATTAGCCCCTATTTTCCCCCACAGTCAATGGTGACCCTTCCATCCGTAGGTATTTGTGGCTCTCCCTCCTTCTCTGACTCTTTCCAATGCCTCCTCGAAGGCATGCCACTCCCATCCTAGGAAGAGGTGGTCGTGGAGGTCATGCGTCCATAACAAATCCTCTGCCCATCATCGCTAACCAAGACGGTTATGATCGCACAGATCCAAATTCTCTTTGACAATTTTTAGATGATTAGAAGGAAGAATTAATTGTATCTATCCCGGCCACTCGACACACCCCTAGGGATCACAATAGCTATTGGGTCATGAAAAACCTCCCTGCATATTCCCTCCTTAACCTCTTAGGTGTGTTTTTCCCAAGCCCTTCCAACTCGCCATGCTTGATGCACTCCCATAGAGATCTCTCTCCTCCATCATAGGTCCCCCCCAACATCTTGGATCCACCAGAGAACAAAATAAATCATGTGGCAAAGGATTAACCCAGTAAGAAAATCTCACAAATGGTTATCCCCATCAAGAGCGGAGGTCCACCAATCAAAAAAGAGAGCTCAAACAACACCATCTCTTCAAGTGATAGTGATTTTGGTGGTTGCACCATTGAGGAAGAGCTCCCTCAAAACAACCCTCCAAGTTCTCCTGGAAATCTTGTCTAATTACCAAGATCTTGTTTATTTTTAGGTTTTACAGTCTAGTTTAGTGTATATTTTCATGAGAGTAACTTCAGTGTGAGATATTTTAACTATTTTTTGTGAGCTTGGTTTCCCTTCAAAGGGAAGCATGTTTTCCAAGCTTTATTAGCTTGGTCATGCCTCATTTTAGTCATTTTTGTCAAAATTCTCAGATTGATCTTCCCATAGCTCATCATTGATTTTTTTCTTGTATTATTATTTTAGTTTTAATAAAATAGTTCCAGAATTTACAAAAACAAAATACACTACATTAATGTAATAATGTATAATGTAACTTTATTAATGTATTGTTTTATTAGTGTATTAATACATTATTAATTTCCTATTTTATTAATACTTTAATAATGTATTTATTGATAATTTAATATTGATTTAATAATGATTGTTTATTTTATGACTATAATGTTACGATGTCATGTGATGAACAAACATTGATGTCACAATGTGACAAACAAAACGTGATGTCACAATGTGACGAACAAAACATAATCAACATTTCAATGCAGTAGTGTCATAGTATAATTTGATCGGACATAATGGTCAACCATAATAAACTAAGATAAACCATAGTCAAACATGGTCACTATCGATCATGCCCTACAATATTATTATTAATTATAAATAATAATAATAATATCATGAATACAATAATTCTCATAAAATGGTTTCAATAAACATTTATTGAAATAAATAATAATAATTAAATATTTAATAATTATACTTAAAGAGGGTCATAATAAATAATTATTATGGACAGTTGGGTAATTAAAGAGAATGGTTGAACAACTAACTGTATTCAATGAAGAAACCCTAAAATATAATAAATAATAAAAAATGAACCCGAGGGATTGGGTTCTTTATCGGATGGACTCTATATAAAGAGGGAAATGAATGATGAAATGATCGTGTCTGCTTTGTTGGTATATAGAGAGAGAGGTAGGCATAATAATGTTGGTTTAGTAGTAGATTATGGCTCAGGGTGACCTTGCTACCCTTGGGTAGCATGGTTTATGGTTGGGTGGATAGTCGTCCCCATTTTTTTTGTTGCAGAATTTTCTCAAGGATAAATATAACATTACATTTCAAAGGCTAGGAGACTTATAGGTATGTTGGTTCTTCATGACAAGTATCATTTTTTTCCTTGTAAGTTATTGAAATTTTATTAATTTTTTTCATTAATTATATATTCATGTTTGGTTTTATATTTATTTATTAGATGAGCATTAAACATGGTATCATAGCATAGGTTTCTAACCCTTTATTACCATTGTGCCTTTAAGAGTAGTTTCATTCATTGTAAACTAAGTGGAAAATGTACTTAATTGAATAAAAAGACTTGCATCACTTTAATTTTATTCATTGTAAACTAAGTGAAAATGTACTTAATTGAATAAAAAGACTTGCATCACTTTAATTTTATTTTACATAATAGATACATACATATATGTAAATAACACACAATTTGTAGAGTTTGGTCTCAAGAAAACATTTATGTTTATATTTTTGAAAAGAAAAAACCCTAATTTACAACCTTACTACCATAAAAAAAAAACCAAGCTACAACCTTTAGTTATCCTTCAAATTGAAACCACAACAAAGCTAAAACCCATATTCTCATCTTGGACAACTAATACAAACATTATTTTGTTTTTTTAAGGATGAGTAGACAAAGGCCAACCCTTTTAAGTCATTGTAATCCCCCCAAAAATACACAAAACCTTAGCAAATGAAAAAGCCCATCAAAATCAAGAGATTACACATGTTTACCTCACGTATACTATGCAATTTCTCTCCCCATGGCCACATGACCTCCCTTAGAAGTATCATTGAATTCCATCCTCTTGGTATCATTGAATGCCATCTTCTTGCCCTACTTTATAGACCTAAAAACAAGAAAAAACCTAAGAACTCATCCATGACTCATGGAAACTTCCTTTGAATGCTTTTAACGGCCGCATGAATGCTAGCCTCTCCTTAACCATCACCCTAGGTAATGAAACCCTCATGCAATATATAAATCATCGATGCAATCTATAAATAATGAAATGGAAATGGAAAACGTTATATGTTATTCGTGTGATATGGGAAATCATTGTATTGAGTGTTATATGTTATTCGTCTCATATGGGAAATCATTGTATTTCTTTCTTTCTTTTTCTATTCATATATAAATGTTCTTAACACCGCCACACTATCTCACCCACGTCCCCAACCCCCCCAATATCCTTGGGTAAGTGCATAAATATGGGTTCATCTGTATGAACCCCCACCTACAATAAACCCATGTATAAGGTGGGGAGTCATACATATCAAAAATTTGAGGTACGTAGTATGGTACTACATATATTTAACTAGAAACCCACGTATCAAGGTGGGGAGTCATAAATATGGAAAATGTGAGGTATGTAGTTATGGTACTATAAATATAACTAGCAGGAATTGTGTGTGGTTAAATATTGAACATGTGTATGAAATTATACATAACACAAAAATTCCATATATACATCCAATTGTGTATAAATGTGTGTACTACATAGGTGAATGGGAACCTTGATTAATATATGAATTTGTGTATGTTGCACACGATGCGAATATGTGTCTCTTACACATTATGCAAATAAAAAATATATAGACAACTCTTTGCACAATGAAATGATAGTAATATCATTCATTTCCTTAAAAAAAAAAAATGTAACTTAGAATTCCATTATTGTAATTATGGCTTCATTTCATCTCGTAAATAATGGTGATTTCCTCGAGTGATTTTCTTTGCGTAATTTTAACTTTCTTTGCGTAATTTTAATGGTGATTTTCTTTGATTTTCTTAAGAATTGTAGATTTCATCTTCATTTCAAAATTATACATCCTTTCAAAAGTAACATTCAATATTTATTTTTATTTATAATTATTATTATAAAATTGATTATAGTTTATTGTAAAAGATATTTTTTCATATAAATTATATTATATTTAATTTCAATTCATTTTATTATATATTATTGCTAAATTTTATTATAATTATAATTTTAATTTTAATATGTATTAACACTGAAATTATCATTTTAAGGAAAAAAAATCAATCAGATCAATTTACTTAATTTTGTGTAGACTAATCTTATATAAGACTTTAATAATTCACATAGATTAATAGATAAATAGTATCCTTAACATAGTTTAAATTTTTTCTTTCATGTATATAAATATACAATCTCTATTCATGTTAGGGAACAAAACATTCTTAATCATAAAATTTTGTATTGATTTGATTGTTTTGTATTAATCTGATTGCAATATTCACACACCCCTAATGGAATTTTAGGGATTTTACATTTTTAATGAAAAAATAGTGGCTGCATAGTAAGAAAACCATTCGTTCATGTACAAGTTTTTTTTTTATGAAGGAATAAGACTATAAGAAAAGCTTTGTAATATCCATACCCTTTATAATTTAGTCATAATTCTATGAGCTATTGAAGAAGATGATGTTTATACATTTTTTTCTTGAATGCAATATAATTGAGTTAGTACAAAGACTTAGCGAACAACATTTGAAAGTATAAAAACCCTAAGGGGTGAATTTATGAATATGTGTCTTACTTTTTGGTGAAACATGGTAACCGAATTTGAAATTTTTGTACATGCACTATGGAATTTGACGTACAACAAAAACATAATTATAAGGAATTGTGTTGTTTTTTTAATAGTATTTTTGTTTTTTTGATAAAAATAATGATGTTATTTAATGCATCAATTTTATGTTTAATTAAATGATTGTCCTTTCAAATTTCCATAAAAGTTAACAAGTGACTTTTGTTTATACGTGATCTAGTGTTCAATGTATAGTTTTCAAAAAAAAATACCAAGCACGATCTACATAAAATTTCACTCATGAATATAATTAGGAAAATTATATGTTTATTGGGAAAAAATAATTTATATAAGTTTTGGAAAAAAAAAAAAAATTAATTAAAATTCGAGTATGAAATCCACAACAAAAATAATTATGTTATTGCATAGAGTATTCAACAGAGGATCTACATGAACCAAGTCTAGCACCTTCCATGGAAGTGATGAAGGAACTTCAACTACTAGAATTTGTATTTTCATGAAAACCTATAGAAGGAATTATGGACTTTCAAGTCCTCAATAGAGGTTTATTCCTTGATTTAGGTATTTTAAAATCTTTATTTGATATTATTTTTACATAAATAGTTTTTTTTTGAAAGTCTCTATTAAGGTTTTAATTCTTCAATTGAGATTTGAAACATTTATTACGGGATTAAATCCTCGATCGAGTAAAACATCAATCGAAGGTATTCATAGTCCATTTTCATGTGCCTGACTTGCCCGAAAGTGAAACTAAGTTTATGGATTAACCCTCGGAAGAGTTCATTTAGATGTAATACAGGCAAAAGGGTATTACACTTTCTTCAATGAACAAAACACATGTTGATGACTTATGTGCCTTCTTATATTACATATGTGATTGGGTATGTTCCCTTTTAGTTCAGAAACTCAAAGTATGACTATAAGGACTAGTCAAGGTTATCCTTCCTTTACTGACCATTAGATCCTTGAATTTTATTGGGAAGTGAAGAATTTAAAAATTCAAGTTAAAGGAAATTCCTCTTACCTCCAATAGATAAATGGTATGTTAGAGAATTTGGATACAACATAGAAAATAAGGGTAGGAGACCATTATAGGATGAGGAATCTAGTTATAATATATCCTTTAGGTGTTATAAATTGGATTGTGAACTGTGAAATAAGAATGTTTCCTCTTTTAATGAAATCATAAATTAAGGTAATGAGACCAAGTCGTGAATAGTGAAATTTCAAGGGCCCATGATGTTCTGTGATCTCAATCATTTTGAAAATAATAAGTTTATTTATTACTAGTTGATCAATGATGCAAATATACGATAGGACCATCTAAACTAGAAGGAATAAGTAGAAGAAGAGAACCTATATTGGGATTAGTTTAGGACTCATTTTCAAAAAAAAAAGTTTACTTGGAGAGGGAACTACCAAAATAAAGAAGATTAGTATTGATCACTCACATAGGGTTCTATAATAGAATAATATTATGAATACAAATTTTTAGAAATGGACAAGTATGTAAATAAACCTAGTGAAATAGTTGGGAGAATTGTTGGAGAACTCAGTGACCATGTCAATGATAAT
>JZKD02S0749872.1:956401-966984 GCA_000966675.3 Picea glauca | reverse complement strand
CCTTCTTTGTGATGGAGAATCTCATTGAATCCTTTATATGAGCTTGCCTTTGGTGGAGGATTGAAGTGGTGGAGGCCCAGCTGGAGGGATTTGTTTCTCGGTTCAGATATGTGTCGTTATAGAAGTTTGTTACCTATGTACTTCTACTCATTATTTTAATAGAAACACTCTTTTCTCGTCCAATTGATATCTATGTACTTCTACTCATTATTTTAATAGAAACACTCTTTTCTCGTCCAATTGATATCTTGAAAATATTTGAATTATTATTCCATGGACGTATTTGTCATGTATGTTAATGGATTATGTTAATATTTATGTTAAGATTATATATTATCATCATATGCTTTCTTATCTTGGTTGTTGAGGACACGTTGTAGGTATAAAGCTTTTAGTTGTGTGCTCAACGATGGTGTTCATCAAACGTCTGGACGAGGTGGGCTCTTGGCCTTGTCTTGTTAGCATTTCATTTATATAGCATACTTGGGATTATAGTTGATTTCTATGCATCATTTCGTCTCTTGTGGTTTATCCCATGGCATAGAGAGATTTTCTTCGCAACATAACAATCACGTAGACAATAGATTTAGTCTTGCTAGCTGAGTTTGGTGTTTGTTGGGTTAGTTTGGTTGGTTGCTGAGTCTTCTTGGGTCTCTATCCTGACTGTTAAGTGCTTACATAGTGGTAGGAAGCCTTCTTATTGTTGAATTTTCGAGCGATATTCTTTCTTCTCATATTTTTCATTGGTTGTCGTTGCACATTGGTTTGAGTGTTTTCTTCTTGGTATCCTTCTTGGCTTGTATCTTTTTTCTTGTAGTAGGGTAGATGCATGTTAAGCTGTTATTCAATCCTTGCATTTTCTTTTCTTTATATCGAAAATACAAAAAAATTGCTCATTTTTAATTATGGCATTTTCTCTTTTGATTACTTTGCATTGATTTCGACACATGTGGAGATATTGCATTTCATTGAAATTGTAGAGATTGCATAGAAAAATTTGCATTTAGAAGCATACCATCTCTTTAAAATTTAAGACTAGCGCTTTGTAGTGTTTTTATATTTGTTTCTTTTTATATGCTGAGTTGCAATACGATCAGTTTCACGAACTCACCTCTTGAGTAAATAGAAGCCATTAAAATTAACATTGATTAATTAAAATTGATTAGAAACGATTTTATTTTTCAGGCTACACAAACAAGTATAGGACATAGCGCCTTGGAATAGGATTTTGTGAGTAAAATTCTCCAAGGCTATTAAACTAGATATATGTGTCTGACCAAGAAGTGGTGAAACCCATTGTGTAATTAGTGACGTTAGGAGGCTCCGCTCACATCGGAGTTAAGCACAAGGTCGTGCGAAGTTGGTTGCAAAGATATCCCTCTAATACTTTCTTAGCGTCAGAGATATTTCTGGGGTTCTATTCGTATTTGGGGGTCTTCCTAGTACCTTTACCTCCGTGAGAGGTGACAATTTCAATACTTTGGGCTTAGTTACCCTGTCCATATGGTGGACTGGACTTACGACTGTTCTCCTCTGCATTAGTTATATTGTGGTGAATCTAGTTGCTTGACATAGGTAACCACATAGGTTACTTGTAGGGGTTATTTTCCAGGTACCTTGAGTTAGATAAGGGTTAGAAAACACACAACCTTTATGGAGGATTACCTTTCCGGGGGGTGAGACATACCTACTCTAGTGAGGGAGACCCCTTTTCAACCACTATATCATGTTTATGTGCATTGTAACTTTTGCTTTATTTTGGTGTGCTGTCTGATTATTAGTTGGCCCTATGATTTGGTTTTATATCTCAGGTCTTGAGTCATCATAGAGAAAGACCAAACTCCTCTCAAGTCTCGCTATTTGTTGAAGTTTCCACCGCATCTCGAGTCTTTACCGAAGTTGCATTCTAAAATACGTAAAGTTAATAAATGTGGTACATATATCTCCACCTCCCAGACTTGTGATCATCTAGTTATGAGTATCGAGTCAATCCTGAATGTCACACAGAGTCCCTCAAATCCTATATCTTCTATGATTAGTGGGATCCCTTCGAATGCTTCATCCTCGACTGTTGTGGTACCGAAGATCCCCACTTCTACTTCTACCCAACCTGTGGTTTCTACTCAACCCATAGGAACAAACCCTTTTAGATCTCTTTTTGGTACCCCAGGTTATGATTCTCAGCCAATATCTTCAGTCCCTAATCCCTTTTCTTTTGGTATGCCCAATATGACGTCTCAACTCTCATCCTCCATTCCAGCGGCTAATGCGAATCCTAGTTTTGGACATGGGGGCATGGCTCCTCAATATGCTCCTCTCTTGTTTGGTGGAGGCCATATTTCCAAAACAAATCCTACAATTGGAGGTTGGCCTCCTATATCTTCTAGGCCTAATCCTAGTTGCAATGATCCTAGATGGAGTGGTCAACCGGGTGGACAAGTCACTTCCTATATTCCATCCTTTATCCCCTATTCCTCCATGTCGATTTTGACAAACACATTTATTATGGTGAATCGCCCTCTATCCTCCGGAGTTCCATCCAGAGGGATTCAGTTTCATACTATGGGAAACCCCCAACCCAGAGCGCCTTCTCTATGCCGACATAGAAATTTTTTTGACCCTCTGCCAAGATAAAACCACGCATATCTTAGACTATATCCAAGAGTGGTAAGATGAAAGATGTTTATCAAATCCTACATTCCTCCAAAGTTTCTATTAGAGTGGTTCCTTAAGTCCTTATTGCCTTATATTTCAAAGGATGTCTCTACATCTAGAGTAACATCTTAGGAAGAAGATATTTTCAAAGCCCAACAATTGGACCTCATATATTCTCAATATGGGATGTTGTATAAAATTCTTCTTGACATGTCGTGGTCGAACTATGACCCTAAAAAAAATCTTGAGCCTCATGACGATGACATGGTAGGCTCTACAAATTCTAAGTCTATAGATTTGGTGACGAACCGGTTGAAATATTTGTCTCTAAGCCAACCTATAGCAGGACAAGCTTCGAATTATTCTTCCACTCCCACTTAGTTGGCGGATGTGCATTATGTACAGTCGTCGGCTAACCCAAATGGTAATCAACAACCAGGAGGGAATAGAACGAAAGGACGAGGTAATAATCGTAAGGGTGGGAAAAATTATTCTTCCACTCCCACTTAGTTGGCGGATGTGCATTATGTGCATTATGTGAGGAGGACGAATCGGCTTGCCCGCACTGGCATGTCCAAGAAACAATCTCTTATTGAAAATTCCCATATCAACAACTGTGTTGTTGACACTTGTGTTGAATAAGTCAATTACACATTGGCAATGCTCCAACAACATGCATCCATCACCCCATTTTTTATTTGGCAATGTGCTCATCTAGTCTATCCCACCTACTCAAGTCTCTTTAATCAATTATCTCAACTAACTATTCTATTGAAAATGTTCTATGCTAGTCTTACTTCAGAATCAGTTGGTCATACATATTCATTATCCTTCCTACTTGTAAATATATTATTAGTGTATAATAATGTACTAATATTATTAATGTCTGCTTATCAATCACCTAGCTAGTTGACCATTCCTGTTACAACAAATTTTGCCTCACTCCATGCAACTTGCTTGGATGGCCTTTCCATTTCCCTATGTAGATTTGAAGTCCCCTTTTCTACCTTCCACAGCCAAAAAAACATATTTTTCAACATATACGCACCCTATTCATTATACAACAAACATATACGCAAGTTTCTCCACTACAACCCACGTACATCGAGTTTGGTGCTCAAAATTAAAAATTATGTTGGGTTTCCATGCCATGTCATGAGATCCATGATCCTTGACCTTCCATATACTGGAAGCAATCCGACTCGGCCCTTCAATTCTATTTGAAGGCTATAAATTGATCCATATCCAAGCCTTGAGAGATGGAACAATTCAACTTTGAGAGCAAAGACACTCTGGAGAGATTTCACTTCATATTTAGTCTGTATCCCTTTGTCCTTGAAAGTCTGAACTCCTTGTTCAGCCCCCAAGCTCTTCCTTCTTTATGATGGAGAACCTCATTGACTCCTTTATATGAGCTTGCCTTTGGTGGAGGATTGAAGTGGTGGAGGCCCAACTAGAGGGATTTGTTTCTCAGTTCAAATATGTGTCGTTATAGAAGTTTGTCACCTATGTACTTCTGCTCATTATTTTAATAGAAATACTCTTTTCTCGTCTAATTGATATCTTGAAAATATTTGAATTATTATTCCATGGACGTATTTGTCATGTATGTTAATGGATTATGTTAATATTTATGTTAAGATTATATATTATCATCATATGCTTGCTTATCTTGGTTGTTGAGGACAAGTTGCAGGTATAAAGCTTTGAGTTGCGTGCTCAACGATGGTCTTCATCGAACGTCTGGACGAGGTAGGCTCTTGGCCTTGTCTTGTTAGCATTTCATTTATATAGCATACTTGGGATTATAGTTGATTTCTACGCATCATTCCGTCTGTTGTGGTTTATCCCATGGCATAGAGAGATTTTCCTCGTAACAGAACTACTGACCATACTAGGGAATTAATCTTTTTTGGGGGGGTTTGGAGTGTTTTTCTCCTTGATTTTCTTTCTGTTATCCTGAGTTTCCTTGTCGCCTATTGCTTGACAACCTATTTTTACTTTGCATATGAGTATACGTGTTTTCCCTTGACAATCATTTCCCTGACATTGTTTTACTGGGTATACGTGTTTTTTCCCTTGACATACACGTACATACATGAGCTGCCTTCCTGTAGGGTGTGTACATACACGAGTTTTGATCAAACAATCACGTAGATAATAGATTGTGTCTTGCTAGCCGAGTTTGGTGTTTGTTGGGTTAGTTTGGTTGGTTGCTGAGTCTTCTTGGGTCTCTATCCTGACTGTTAAGTGCTTACATAGTGGTAGGAAACCTTCTTATTGTTGAATTTTCGGGCGATATTCTTTCTTATCATATTTTTCATTGGTTGTCCTTGCACATTGGTTTGAATGTTTTCTTCTTGGTATCCTTCTTGGATTGTATCTTTTTTCTTGTAGTAGGGTCTGCATGTTAAGCTGTTATTCAGTCCTTGCATTTTCTTTTATTTATATCGAAAATACAAAAAAATTGCTTATTTTTAATTATGGCATTTTTTCTTTTGATTACTTTGCATTGATTTCGACACATGTGGAGAGATTGCATTTCATTGAAACTGTAGAGATTGCATAGGAAAATTTTCATTTAGAAGCATACCATCTCTTTAAAATTTAAGACTAGCGCTTTGTAGTGTTTTTATATTTGTTTCTTTTTATATGCTGAGTCGCAATACGATCAGTTTCATGAATTCACCTCTTGAGTAAGTAGAAGCCATTAAAATTAACGCTGATTAATTAAAATTGATTAGAAACGATTTTATTTTTCAGGGTACACAAACAAGTATAGGACATAGTGCCTTGGAATAGGATTTTGTGAGTAAAATTCTCCAAGGCTATTAAACTAAATATATGTGTCTGACCAGGAAGTGGTGAAACCCATTATGTAATTAGTTACGTTAGGAGGCTCCGCTCACATCGGAGTTAAGCACGAGGTCATGCGAAGTTGGTTGTAGAGATAGCCCTCTAATACTTTATTAGCGTCAGAGATATTTCTGGGGTTATATTCATATTTGGGGGTCTTGCTAGTACCTTTACCTCCGTGAGAGGCGATACTTTCAATATTTTGGGCTTAGTTAACCTGTCCATACGGTGGACTAGACTTACGACTGTTCTCCTCTGCATTAGTTATATTGTGGTGAATCTAGTTGCTTCACATAGGTAACCACATAGGTTACTTGTAGGGGTTATTTTCTAGGTACCTTGAGTTAGGGAAGGGTTAGAAAACACACAACCTTTATGGAGGATTACCTCTCCGGGGGGATCTGACCGACTGTGTTGTTAATCCCATGAGGGCCCTTATAACTGATTTTGATACCTCCAATATTTTGAAGGGAGTCTTAGGCCCCTCTTGGGTGAGACATACCTACTCTAGTGAGGGAGACCCCTTTTCAACCACTATATCATGTTTGTGTGCATTGTAATTTTTTCTTTATTTTGGTGTGCTCTTTGATTATTTGTTGGCCCTATGATTTGGTTTTATATCTCAAGTCTTGAGTCATCATAGAGAAAGACCAAAATCCTCGCAAGTCTCGCTATTTGTTGAAGTTTCCACTGCATCTCGAGTCTTTACCGAAGTTGCCTTCTAAAATACGTAAAGTTAATAAATGTGGTACATATATCTCCACCTCCTAGACTTGTGATCATCTAGTTATGAGTATTGAGTCAATCCTGAATGTCACAGGGAGTCCCTCAAATCCTATATCTTCTATGATTAGTGGGATCCCTTCGAATCCTTCATCCTCGACTGTTGTGGTACCGAATATCCCCACTTCTACTTCTACCCAACCTATGGGTTCTACTCAAGCCATAGGAACAAACCCTTTTATATCTCTTTTTGGTACCCCAGGTTACGATTCTCAGTCAATATCTTCAATCCCTAATCCCTTTTCTTTTGGTATGCCCAATATGACGTCTCAACTCTCATCCTCCATTCCAGCGGCTAATGCGAATCCTAGTTTTGGACATGGGGGCATGGCTCCTCCGTATGCTCCTCTCTTGTTTGGTGGAGGCCATATTCATAAAACGAATCCTGCAGTTGGAGGTTGGCCTCCTCTTTCTTCCAGGCCTAATCCTAGTTGCAATGATCCTAGATGGAGTGGTCAATCGGGTGGACAAGTCACTTCCTATATTCCATCCTTTATCCCTTATTCCTCCATGTCGATTTTGAAAAACACATTTATTATGGTGAATCCCCCTCTATCCTCTAGAGTTCCATCTAGAGGGATTCAGTTTCACACTATGGGAAACCCCCAGCCCAGAGCGCCTTCACTATGTCGACATAGAAATTTTTTCGGCCATCTGCCAAGATAAAACCATGCATTTCTCAGACCATATCCAAGAGTGGTGAAGACGAAAGATGTTTATCAAATCCTACATTCCTCCAAAGTTTCTATTAGAGTGGTTCCTTAAGTCCTTATTGCCTTATATTTCAAAGGATGTCTCTACATCTAGAGTAACATCTTAGGAAGAAGATATTTTCAAAGCCGAACAATTGGACCTCATATATTCTCAATATGGGATGTTGTATGAAATTCTTCCTGACATGCCATGGTCGAACTATGAACCTAGAAAAAATATTGAGCCTCATGACGATGACATCATAGGCTCTACAAATTCTAAGTCTATAGATTTGGTGACGAAATGGTTGAAATATTTGTCTCTAAGAAAACCTGTAGCAGGACAAGCTTCGAATTATTCTTCCACTCCCACTCAGTTGGCGGATGTGCATTATGTACAGTCGTCGGCTAACCCAAGTGGTAATCAACAACCAGGTGGGAATAGAACGAAAGGACGAGGTAATAATCGTAAGGGTGGGAAAAATAATAGCAAATCCAAGGACGACACTAACAATGATACATCAAATAATAATGTTGGTGAGGGTAAGAAAGAAAAACAGAAGGTGAAGTTTCCTTGTAAAATTTGTAAAGATGATCACCTTACCCACCTATGCCTAAAAATCGAGAAAGCCTCGAAGCTCTCATCACAACCGCCGACTATGCTGACAAATCTGTTTATGCATAATCAACACATGGCCTCAGGGACCTCCAACAATGGAAATGCATTGAAGGTGGCCATCTATGTGTCAATATGGCCAAGTCTCATATTGATGTAGCCATTTGATCTCGTGATTACGGTTCTTCACAGACTGTTGTAGGTCTAGAGTCTCCTTTGTTGGAGTTACTTCACATACACCTAGGATTTATTTTTACTAAGGTTTTCCCTTGTTTTTTATTCATTATTAGTCATCATCCAATCTCCTATATTTTAGGGGAGAATATTCCACCTAGAAAAATATTCTCTTTAGTTTGACTAGTTGAGTTGAGTCTAGATGTTGTATTGGTTTTGTCACCATGCAACATTGGGATCATCACCATGCTAATGCACACTTTCCTTGCGATCATCACCAAACTGGTGAATTAACCTTGATTCATTGATCTACTCCTCACTACACTCTCTTCAGTCAGTTAACTGAAGATTGGTTGACTAGTTAACTTAGCTAGGTGGCAGTTCAGTCCCGTAACTGCCTGAGAGACTAGACTGGGTGGCAGTTCACTCCCGTAACTATTTGTGTGTGTACAGATCACTCTAGACCACCACTACGACACATTGGTTCTCCTCCAATGCACATTCATTGAGTTATACAGAGTATATAATGTGTAAATTATTCATTATTCATTACGTTTAATGAGAGTTCTCCCATTCTTTCTCTCGTTCTTCTTCTTTCTCAATTTCTCTCGAAAAATGTGTGTAGTGTTTTCTATCTAGATATATTATGTGCAGTTTCAAGACATTTACATGTTATCAGAGTTGACATACTGCTAAGAAAAATATACACCAAATTTCTTTGCAGGTACAGAAGATTGAAGACAACGGAAAGATGGATTTCCAAAAAGAATTCATTCTTCCACCTTACAATTACTTTTCATGGAAGGAGAAAATAGTCATAGATCTCTGAACCAGGGGATTGTGCAGGTTAACCTTGAATACAGACACGGAACCAACATCAACCATAGAAAAATCCAAGTATTTAAATCGAATGAATGAAGCATTCAACACAATTTGTAGTCTTATTTATCTCGATCTCCGTTTTCACATATCTTCCTATAAGACTCCCAATGAAGCCTTGACCACCTTGGAAGGGATCTTTGACAATCATGATGAGATGAGGTGACACATGCTCGAGGTGGAATTTCTCACATTGGATTAAAAAAGCTTTGACAATATTCAAGATTTCTTCCCAAAATTCAATGATTTATCGTCACAACTCAAAGCTTGAGGGGTTGATAAATCTAAGGATTTGAAGCAAATGGTTCTCATCATTCTATCCAAAATTTGTCCCGAGTTCTCTATGTTCATATCAACATTCCATTCTATCAAATTCGCTTATGGATCCACCTGGAAGATGCCTTAAGTTGAGGACTTTATCGAATCCCTGACATAAGAGAAAACCAAGCTCATCAACATGGAAAAAATGAAAGGACCAAAGGCGCATGCACTTACTGTGCAAGAAGGCAGCCATCAATATCAGAAATCTAAAGATAAAGACAAAAGAAAATATCATGCACATCCGAAGAAGGAAGGGTACACAAATCCCTTCATCAAGTCCTCTAAATCCAAAGGTGAAAAGGGAAGAAAATGGGAGAAATGCATGTACTGCCACAAAGGATTCCGTGCAGAATCCACATGCATGCAGAAAAAAATAGATCTAATGACTCAAATACTTCATCAAAAAAACCTTGGATATTGCATTCTTGAGGGTGGCAAGAAGAAGAATCCAGAAGATTAGAATCCCAAGAAAGGCAATTCTAGCCATGCCTTGATTTCCATCAACTCCTCTCCTGATGATTGGATCGTAGGTTCAAAAGAATCACATCACATGCTTGCCTCAAAAGCAGTCTATTCTTCATTGTATTCATGCAAAGGTCCTCCTATTCTGATGGGGGACAACTTTTCAGTCGAAGTCATCGGAAAAGGAAGGATTGCACTCACCAATGAAAGCTTCGAGAATGTGTTGCAAGTTCCCAAACTTTCCATCAAGCTTCTCTCCATGTATCATATGACGAATTTCAACACCAGAAAGAAATTCATATTCACACCAAATTCCTTGGACATCTATGACATGCAAACCAACTCTAGGGTTGCTACCGATGAGGTAAACGATCAGTCAGAGCATCTAGATGT
Source organism: Picea glauca (assembly GCA_000966675.3). NCBI lineage: Eukaryota > Viridiplantae > Streptophyta > Pinopsida > Pinales > Pinaceae > Picea > Picea glauca. The sequence goes on along the minus strand of JZKD02S0749872.1, from coordinate 957,153 downwards.
AGTTGTAGAGCCAGAGTAGAGGCCCAAGTGGGCACAAACTACTCTTCAAGATGAAGGGGATCTCATTGGTGATCCAACCGATACTAGGAGGACTCGATCTGATTTTGAGGAGCCTCCTATTTCACTCACTGCCACTGAACCATATCCCTCCAGTATTTTTTTCTTGTTTCAGTCTTCAAATCCATAGTCTTATGGCGAGGCTTCTAGAAATCCCTTTTGGGAATCTACCATGCAGGACGAGTACAACTCCCTCCTCGAGAACCAGACTTGGGATATGGTTCCCCTTCCTTCTAGAAGGAAACTTGTCAGATGCAGATGGGTTTACAGGACCAAGAGTGGATCGGATGGAAATATTAGAAGATACAAATATAGTGTGACAACCAGAGCACTTTGAAGTTATGCAAAGATCCAGTTCATAGGAAACAGATGAAGCACATCGAGATCCACATGCACTACATCCGAGACTTAGTACACAATGGGATCATTGACCTACAGTTTTGTCCTTGAGCAGAAAAAACGACATACATCTTCACCTAGACCTTCACTAAGAAGAAGTTCCATTCTTTGTGAAGTCATCTTGGAGTGAAAGACACAATTGCCTAGCAACTGTAGTTCTTCTTTTTACATACATTGTACCTTGAGGAGGGGTTTTTCCCATGAGATTTTCCCTTTTTCCTCACTTTATTTTAGTGTATGTTTTGTATTTGTGTACCTAACATGGCCTCGTTGTGGGGACTCATTCTTTATTTTCA
>JZKD02S0749872.1:921661-956351 GCA_000966675.3 Picea glauca | reverse complement strand
CGTGTCCATCATTGCAGCACTAATTCCACTGAAGTTCCGAATAAACTTCCTGTAGAAGCTTGCTAGTCCATGAAAGCTCCTTACCTCGAAAACATTCCTCGGTGATGGCCACTTCTTGATCACGTCCACCTTCTCAGGATCCATCTTTAATTCATTCGCCGAAATCACAAAACCCAGATATATGAGTTCTGTCTGCATGAAGGGGATCTCATTGGTGATCCAATTGATACTAGGAGGACTCGATCTGATTTCGAGGAGCCTCCTATTTCACTCACTGCCACTAAACCATTTCCCTCTAGAATTTTTTTCTTTTTTCAGTCTTCAAATCCATTGTCTTATGGCGAGGCTGCTAGAAATCCCTTTTGGGAATCTACCATGCAGGAGGAGTACAACTCCCTCCTCGAGAACCAGACTTGGGATACGGTTCCCCTTTCTTCTAGAAGGAAACTTGTCAGATGTAGATGGGTCTACAGGACCAAGAGCGGATCGGAGGGAAATATTAGAAGATACAAATCTAGTGTGACAACCAGAGCACTTTGAATTTATGCAAAGATCCAGTTGATAGGAAACAGATGAAGCAGATCGAGATCCACATGCACTACATCCGATACTTAGTACACAATGGGATCATTGACCTACAGTTTTGTCCTTGAGCAGAATAAACGACATACATCTTCACCTAGAACTTTACTACGAAGAAGTTCCATTCTTTGTGAAGTCATCTTGGAGTGAAAGACACAATTGCCTAGCAAATGCAGTTCTTATTTTTACATACATTGTACCTTGAGGGGGGGTTTTTCCCATGAGATTTTCCCTTTTTCCTCACTTTATTTTAGTGTATGTTTTGTATTTGCGTACCTAACATGGCCTTGTTGCGGGGACTCATTATTTATTTTCACCAAAGTGATGTTTAGAGGGGGTGTTGGAGTTACTTCACACACACCTATGATTTATTTTTCCTAAGGTTTTTCCTTCTTTTTAGTCATTATTAGTCATTATCCAGTCTCCTATATTTTAGGGGAGAATATTCCACCTGAAAAATATTCTCTTCAATTTGACTAGTTGAGTTGTGTCTATATGTTGCATTGGTTTTGTCACCATGCAACATTGGGATCATCACCATGCTAATGTGCACTTGCCTTGGGATAATCACCAGACTAATACGGACTTGCCTTGGGATCATCACCAGACTGGAACACTACCCTTGATTCCTTGATCTACTCCTCTCTACACTATGTTGAGTCAGTTAACTGAATACTAGTTGACTAGTTAACTTAGCTCATGACAATTATAACATAACTATTAGTTAAGAGAAACACACCTCCTTATGAATCCTATCCACATATTCCATTTGACAATTTAGCTCATGATATTTGAAATTATTTCCAAAAATCTTACTCATATATCCAAAATAAAACATGCTTTCCAAAGATCCCTAAAGTCAACTATCATAAAACAATAGATAAAATAAAACTTAAAAGCCATATTTTCCACTTTTTGATGCAATCTTTCCTTGATCGTTACTAAAACCCTTTGATTTCCCTAAATTTGCCTTTGGATGTGCTGAGCCCTTGGGCATAATCTTACTAATCACATGGGAACAATCGTCCCTCAAATGCATCCTTGAAGACACAGGTTTTTTAGAGCCATTGGAGGGTAAGGAAGTGGCAACAGTGCATTTTTCTTTATCAAGGGCATGGTGGGGCTCAGTTTACAATCTCTTGCTAGCATGAGAGGATTGCACTAGTGAGTGGGGAGTGGCTTGGACAATTTGGTTTTTAGGTGGAGGAGCAAGCAAGGAAAAATTGGGCCAGCCACGATGTTGGGAGACTGTCGGGTGGACAATCTCTTTCCATCCATCATTTTTAGGAACCTCAGGTTGCAAAGAGATGTGAGGGGGAGCATGGATACCAGGGGCTTGCGAAACTTGAAAGGGAGGCATTTTAGGCCTCAGTTAGACTACTCCCTGCTCAATCCAATTGAAGAATCTGGCCTGAAACAACTGGCCAAGCTCTTGTGAGTCAATATCGAAATGTATGGAGAACCTTGGCTTTCTTGGGCCTTTGTTCCAATTACCTCTACCTCTGTTTCCTTGGCCATGGCTACCTCGATTTAAAAAACTCATTCCGACATGCATGATTGATTAGCACATAGTCTTTTAAATAACTATACATGACAACTCTTAAAAATATGAAATAGATTTGGCTCAACAATGTATCAGACTCATGCAATCCAATCCATACAAATTAATTTACTATTTATCAATGAGCAGGGGGTGAAAAATGGTTTTTGGATATGCGAGGGGTTTTTATTGAGAGAAACATGATATAATGAGGGGAAAAAGAACATGGTTACTTCTCAATGACAATAGCAATCAAATGTAAAGCAAACCAATAAAACATCACTGTAATCCAAATAAGACACTGCCACTTTCAACTGCTTTAGCATCAAAATTCTCTTGACTGTAATGAATCTTAGAACATGGAGTGAAAAATGAATATGGGAAGGCAATGGGATTTGTAATTAGCGGAAAATGAAAAAAATGGAAGGGAAAAAGAGTGATTATTGTTCATAAAATTAACTAAGTGATCCATAAAACATTCTGTGAAAGGATATGCACTGACCAACGATCATTGTGACCAAATAGCAATTATTGTATATTTAACTAGTTCATTGTTCATAATCAAATGTCCAACACAATGCCATCACAAGACAATATGCATTCCACACAATTTGTAAAGGATTTATGTTCCTTTCATTTATACACTTTGCATCTTATAACAATTCTCAAATAGTAACCATTTTCACTCTATTAACCATCAAAATCAACCACTACCCTCACCTTACTTCAATCAACAAATACACTAAAAAGTCATGTTTCCAAAATTAACAATGAAGTCACACTATCACTGCAATCAGGCCTTTCATTTAGAATGCAATGATATTCATTAAACATAGATAGAGGCAATAAACCCAATAATCCAGATTAAATTGCAAAAACGGAATTGACATTTAAACAGACAGACAACAGTCACCAATCCAACACAAGCTATGCACAAAATAATTCAATCATGCAAGTGTAATTCTGTCACTACATAAGCCCAATTCAATGAGGTATCAACAACATGCCTATCTTCATAAAACAAATAATTGGATTGCCACAAAATCATGCTTAAACTCTGTGACTATTTATGAGTCTGGAACCCAAAATTATCCATATCATGCATAGGGGGAAGCCACCCAAAACACCACGATGCAACATTTACATTCTACAATTTCAAACACATAGTCATAGTTATTAACTCAACCCCTCGTTCCGAGATATCAATCTAATACATTAATGCTTCAAATTAACTAAACTGCAACCAACCATGCTGTGTAAACACTCAGGCTCATGCACTTGAATAATCATAATGCACATAGTGGATGGACTTTCTACAGTCATCCCAGTTGCAATAACTGTTTGGCCCCAGAAGAACTCATAGTTACAATGCCCAAATATTTGTGGTGTAGCAGCACCACACACACAATTGTAGTACGCGTGATCATCATTTATCAATTGTAACCAATGCCAAGTTAAAAATCCAAATAATCTTAGTGCAAAAGGACAATGACTGTATCTTTTGAATTGTGCAATTAACAATGCAATTTTTACCATTATTATAACAAAGGCAGTGACTAGATACCAAACCAACACAATTGTCACATGACCAACTGGATGATCCTGTACTCAAATTAGTTGACAATATACAACCATTCAACAATAACCAAGTAGTAAACCCGACAGGCCAGGCTGATCTTCTCTATCAACCTTCAGACTGGAGGGCTAAGGGTTTGTTCTGTAGCCAACACAGGGAGAACGGAGCCAACTCCTTGTAATGGTGAAACCTTCGAGGCCAACAGTGCATACACAGAGAGAACCATGACTTATTCATGGACAGGTAACAAATCCCATGAAAAGGGGCTATAACAGAGGAGCGAGACTCCAACTCGACCAATAACGATACTTAACACACACAGGGTATAACCCTCATGGTTCTCCTGTCAAACAACCACAACACTGAAGTGAAGATAGGGCCGATAACTTAACAGAATAACCCACAGCACGACCTTTTATTGGTGGAAACAAACTAATTCTCAAGTGAACACACCCAGTGACACAGAGTGCCTCTAACCATTAAAACCACAAAAGCCAAAGACTGGACATAATGACGGATGCGTGAGGATAGCTATCCACCCAAGACCAAACAAAAACCCTCCAACTAAACTAGCAAGGATAAGAGAGAGGCCTTATGGCTGATAACACCCAGGATGACCAATAACTTTTATGAATTCAAGATTTTTGCAGAAAGAACCTTCAACGCTTCATTCCAAGAACACAATTTTACACAGTTGCAATACTTAAGGAAAACACAAACCAATACACCCGAGCCATTAATCATTTCATAACAAGAGAAGACTCATGAATGGCCAAAAAATGACRTACCTGTAATCRAATACYTTAAAACGTGAGTTGGYCAAGMRGTTCTCCTCTGCTAAGAAATYAGAGCATAACCAMAACAAYAAGGTTGCACAATAGCCCAACTAGGGTGGCGGCCAATGGAAGGAGTAAAGGTGACGTGCAGTAAATGCACGTCACCTACACCCACAGTCAATTAAGTCATTAGTACAAGCCAACCAATAATCCATTAACTCAATTAATTAGACCATGTATCGGATCCATGAACCATTAAAACCAATAACGCAATCCATATCAACTCATGCCATAAAATAATCACCGTGCATATCAACTATGTACCCTAATCAAAATCACATAGATATTAGTGTCCATTACCTTGTCAAATGCGCCACCAACATCCCATCCATTCAAATATACCATATTCATATTACCAATATAACTCAATCAAATCGCATAACCATTACTTGCTAGATAGGATTTAACCATAATAAATTTAATCTTTCATGCATGTAGTATAGCATAGCTCAAATTCTTCCCCTTGCATTTGTTGCATTGTTTTCATTTCTTTCCAATTTCTTGTATGTGTTACTAACATGTATGTTATGCACGTGTTCCAAGAACATGTAGTAGTGGTGTCAATAAATAGCATAGATTGTAGTAACACAAAGAACCAATACTTGATAAGCCTCAAACCATAGCCAAAAATAAAGACGTTAACTCGTGGATGGAATTTATATGGAGGGACTCAAATCGTCTGCAAGGACTCAATGCTTATTCATATAGAGGGACTCAATTTGTACCCTGCTTCAAAATATACAGTTGCAACGCATTTGAAGGTAAAACAAAAGCGTTGGTAGCATACATAGTGGATATTGGTAAATCAGATACCGCAGCGTATGTTCAGTATTGATGGATATTGTTTCTGACGAAAAAGTGTCAGGCATAAATTTTTAATGGTGGATGTAACTGGACGTGAGTAGGATGATAATATAATACTCAAAGGGAAAAGAGACAGCATACATATTAGGGTGCCCTACGGAAAGGTCACGTTTGCAAGGTCACATTTAGAGTACATATTAGGGTGCCCTACGGAAAGGTCAGGTTTGCAAGTTGTCCACGACGATACAGACACTGTCATGTGAGGAGGACGAATCGGCTTGCCCGCACTGGCATGTCCAAGAAACAATCTCTTCTTGAAAATTCCCATATCAACAAATGTGTTGTTGACACTTGTGTTGAATAAGTCAATTACACATTGGCAATGCTCCAAAAACATGCATCCATCACCCCATTTTCTATTTGGCAATGTGCTCATCTATTCTATCCCACCTACTCAAGTCTCTTTAATCAATTATCTCAAGTAACTATTCTATTGAAAATGCTCTATGCTAGTCTTACTTCAGAATCAGTTGGTCATACATATTCATCATCCTTCCTGCTTGTCAATATATTATTAGTGGATAATAATGTGCTAATATTATTAATGCTTGCTTATCAATCACCTAACTAGTTGACCATTCCTGTTACAACAAATTTTGCCTCATTCCATGCAACTTGCTTGGATGGCCTTTCCATTTTTCTATGTAGACTTGAAGTCCCCTTTTCTACCTTCCAGAGCCAAAAAAACATATTTTTCAACATATATGCACCCTATTCATTATACAACAAACATATACGCAAGTTTCTCCACTACAACCTACATTGAGTTTGGTGCTCAAAATTAAAAATTATGTTGGGTTTCCATGCCATGTCATGAGATCCATGATCCTTGACCTTCCATATACCGGAAGCAATCTGACTCGGCCCTTCAGTTCTATTTGAAGGCTATATATTGATCCATATCCAAGCCTTGAGAGATGGAACAATTCAACTTTGAGAGCAAAGACACTCTAGAGAAATTTCACTTCATATTTAGTTTGCATCCCTTTGTCCTTGAAAGTCTGAACTCTTTGTTTAGCCCCCAAGCTCTTCCTTCTTTGTGATGGAGAACCTCATTGACTCCTTTTTATGAGCTTGCCTTTGGTGGAGGATTGAAGTGGTGGAGGCCCAACTGGAGGGACTTAGTTTCTAGGTTCAGATATGTGTCATTACAAAAGTTTGTCACCTATGTACTTCTGCTCATTATTTTAATAGAAATACTCTTTTCTCATCCGATTGATATCTTGCAATTATTTGAATTATTCTTCCATGGGCGTATTTGTCATGTATGTTAATGGATTATGTTAATATTTATGTTAACATTATATATTATCACCATATGCTTGTGTATCTTGGTTGTTGATGACAAGTTACAGGTATAAATCTTTGAGTTGCATGCTCAACAATGGTCTTCATCGAACGTCTCGACGAGGTAGGCTCTTGGCCTTGTCTTGTTAGCATTTCATTTATATAGCATACTTGGGATTATAGTTGATTTCCATGCGTTATTCCATTTGTTTTGGTTTAACCCATGGCATAGAGATATTTTCCTCATAACAAAAATAGCGGCCATACAAGGGAAACAATATTTTTTTGCGGGGTTTGGAGTGTTTTTCTCTTTGATTTTCTTTCTGTTATCTCGAGTTTCCTTGTCGCCTATTGCTTGACAACCTATTTTTACTTTGCATATGAGTTTCTTAACTTAACTCTTTACCTGACATTGTTTTACTGGGTATACATGTTTTTTCCCTTGACATACACATACATCCGCGAGTTGTGTTCCCGTAGGGTGTGTACATACACGAGTTTTGTTCAAACAATCACGTAGATAATAGATTTAGTCTTGCTAGCTGAGTTTGGTGTTTTTTGGGTTAGTTTGTTTGGTTGTTGAGTCTTCCTTAGTCTCTATCCTGACTGTTAAGTTCTTACGGAGTGGTAGAAAACCTTTTTATTGTTGAATTTTCGGGCGATATTTTTTCTTATCATCTTTTTCATTGGTTTTCCTTGCACATTGGTTTGAGTGTTTGCTTCTTGGTATCCTTCTTGGCTTGTCTCTTTTTGGTTATAATAGGGTCTGCATGTTAAGTTGTTATTTAGTCCTTGCATTTTCTTTCCTTTATATAGAAAATATGAAAAAAATTGCTCATTTTTCATTATGGCATTTTCTCTTTTGATTACTTTGCATTGATTTTGACACATGTGGAGAGATTGCATTTCATTGAAATTGTAGAGATTGCATAGGAAAATTTTCATTTAGAAGCATACCATCTCTTTGAAATTCAAGACTAGTGTTTAGTAGTGTTTTTATATTTGTTTCTTTTTATATGTCGAGTCGCAATACGATCAAATTCACGAACGTACCTCTTGAGTAAGTAGAATCCATTAAAATTAACGTCGATTAATTAAAATTGATTAGAAACAATTTTATTTTTCAGGATACACAAACAAGTATAGGACATAGGGCCTTGGAATATGAATTTGTGAGTAAACTTCTCCAAGGCTATTAAACTAAATATATGTGTCTGACCAGGGAGTGCTGAAACCCATTGTATAATTAGTGACGTTAGGAGGCTCCGCTCACATCGGAGTTAAGCACGAGGTCGTGCTAAGTTGGTTGCAAATATAGATCTCTAATACTTTCTTAGCGTCAGAGATATTTCTGGCGTTCTATTCATATTTGGGTGTCTTGCTAGTACCTTTACCTCCATGAGAGGTGATGCTTTCATGATTTTAGGCTTTGTTAGGCTGCCCATACGGTGGACTGGACTTACGACTGTTCTCCTCTACATTAGTTATATTGTGGTGAATATAGTTGCTTGACATAGGTTGCCACATAGGTTACTTGCAGAGGTTATTTTGTAGGTACCCTGAGTTAGATAAGGGTCAGAAAACACACAACCTTTATGGAGGATTACCTCTCAGGGGGGATCTGAACGAATCCATTGTTAATCCCATGAGGGCCCTTATAACTAATTTTGATACCATCAATCTTTTGAAGGGAGTATTAGGCCCCTCGTGGGTGCGACATACCTACTCTACTGAGGGAGACCCTTTTCAACCACTATATCATGTTTGTGTGCATTGGAATTTTTTCTTTATTTTGGTGTGGTCTCTGATTATTAGTTGTCCCTGTGATTTGGTTTTATATCTCAAGTATTGATGCATCATAGAGAAATACCAATCTTCTCGCAAGTCTCTCTATTTGTTGAAGCTTCCACCGCATCTCGAGTCTTTACCGAAGTTTCCTTCTAAAAGACGCAAAGTTAATAAATGTGGTACATATATCTCCACCTCCTAGACTCGTGATCATCTAGTTATGAGGACCGAGTCAAACTCGAATGTCATAGGGAGTCCCTCAAATCCTATATCTTCTATGATTAGTGGGATCCCTTCGACTCCTTCAGCCTCATGGGGTGCCAAAGATCCCCACCTCTACTTCTACCAAACCTGTGGTTCTACTCAACCCATAGGAATGAACCCTTTCAGATCTCTTTTTGGTATGCCAAGTTACAATTCTCAGTCAATATCTTTAGTCTCTAATCCCTTTTCTTTCTCTATGCCCAATATGACATCTCAGCTCTCATCCTCCATTCCAGCGGCTAATGTGAATCCTAGTTTTGGACCTGGGGGCATGGCTCCTCTGTATGCTCCTCTCTTATTTGGTGGAGGCCATATTCCCCAAATGAATCCTACAACTGGAGGTTGGCCTCCTCTTTCTTCTGGGTCTAATCCTAGTCACAATGCTCCTAGTTGGAGTGCTCAACCAGGTGGCCAAGTCACTTCCTATATTCCATCCTTTATCCCCTCTTCCTCCATGTCAATTTTGACAAACACATTTATTATGGCGAATCCCCCTCTGTCCTCTAGAGTTCCAACCAGAGGGATTCAGTTTCACACTATGGGAAACCCCCCAGCCCAAATCGCCTTCAGTTGGGAGTAATGTATATAACCCTCATTATGTCGTTTCTGCAGGTATGGTGCCCATACAACCTTTTATGAATCAGTTTGGAGGAGGATATTATCCTACCGGATAGGGCCATGGAATATAACAGAACCCTGGATGGCCTATAATGACTCCATCCTAATATTTCCCAGGAGCATGGTCTCAGACACTGCAACCCCAACTCCCTTTTTTGTCCATGCTTAATCTACCAGATTTGTCAAAACTAATGAATGAACTTATGCATCACGATCCATTATGCCCCCCCGTCCCCACCAATATTCCTTCGGACATTACAAAATTCGAAGCCAATACTAGTGAGGATTCGGGCGATCATGTCACTACTTTTCATCTTTGGTGCTCGTTTAACTCCCTAGATGACGATTCTATTCATTTGAGGCTATTTCAACACATCCTCATGGGAGTCTCCATGAAATGGTACATTGAGCTACCGGGGGGATGTACAAAAACTTTAATCAGATGGTTTTTGTGTTTCTCAACCACTTTGAGTTGTCCGTTCGTTACGATGTCGACATAGAAATGTTTTTGTCCCTCTGCCAAGATAAAACCACACATATCTCGGACTATATCCAAGAGTGGTGTAGACGGAAGATGTTTATCAAAGCCTACATTCCTCCAAAGTTTCTATTAGAGTGGTTCCTTAAGTCCTTATTGCGTTATATTTCAAAGGATGTCTTTACATCTATGATGCAAAGGGACGCGAGCGTACCCTGTCATGCTCTCCCACTTCACAGGATCGTTCTCAAATCCTCTTTCTCTCTTGAGATGAATTGGCTCTTTAGATTCCCAAGTGGAATCCCTGTCAACCATGACCCGGTCCACAGGTCCTTTGTTCACCTGCACAACCTCTGCACCTGACCGTGACCAATTTCCCCCACAGGAAACTGTTGTTGGGTGTCAAGGTTTCATACTTTCCTCTGCCACAAACCTTTGTCCTCATGAATCCCCGATCCCTGAATTACCGATGAGCCGCTCTGCTGTGGTGACAGCTGGCCCCCACTCATCGGGGTTTCGCAGATCGCGATTTCACAATGCACGAACCACTCGTCACCGGGATCCCTGATTCTCCGATTCTCGATGTGCCTTTACACTGGCTAGCCCTCCTGGCTTATCCCATGGTTCATATGGCCATCACCCGTGACCACAGCTTTACCCCATCGGGATTTCGAGGTTCGCGGTTTCAAAATGCACGAATTCCTTGTGCACGGGATCTTCGATATCCCGATTCCTGATATGTCGATAGATGGCCTTCCTGTCGGGATTTTCACCTGGGATTTACCTGATCTCTCATCCACGGGAATGCCGATTTCCCGATGCATCAAACGCCAATGGCGCTGGTGCTCTCGTCCATGGGAATGTCGATTTCCTGATGCGTCAAACGCCGATGGCGTTGATGCTCGCCACGTGTCCTCTGCCAACGGATGACTCTGATCCTCATCGGGATTTCACGACGATTGATTTCATGATGCTCACGACCTCGAGAAATCCGATTTCCCGATGGCCGATGTCCCGATGGCTGTCGGGACTTCTCTCCTCCTGTTCACGAGGATTATCCTCTGTCCACTTTCTGTAGATCCGATGGTTGACGGGATCCTGCACCAGATCTAACGGTCCAGATCTGTCTTCCCTGTGCGCTCCTCCTCCTGAGGCTAAACTGTGTGCAACTTCTCCCAATCCGACGACTGATGGGATTTCTCTATGAGATACGATGGCTGTTGGTGGCCTCCTACTATAAGCTTCTCCTGAGCTTCTCCATGATGCCTAAACTCCTTCGCGCCTTCTTCCTAGACTTGGAAGAAAGTCGAATTTCCAAAGGCCTCGACCTCTGTCTGTTCCTCTACGAGCTCCACAACCTCAAGCCTCGCCGTGCGTATACAACACTGCCCTTCCTGAGCTTTTGCCTCCTTATGAACCCTTAAAGGATTCTTCTGACTCCTTCTCTCCTTGCAAAGTCTCCTCACACACATGCTGGTGCTGTTCCTCTTGAGCTTCTCCGAACACTCAGACACCTTGGGGGATTTTGTCCTCCTTCTCCCTCAGATGGAGAATGAAATGGATTCCCTCCTGGCTATCCTTTCTACTCAAGCCTCTTCTTGAGTACTTTTGGGTATTCAACAACCCAGTGAAAGTTCCCTCAATGGACCTTTTCTCCACAACACAGAACTCAAAGAGTTCTCTTCTCCTGTGCCTGCTTGCACACCTTCTCGACGCCCTCCTAGCGGAGTATATTCTCCACAGAACGTTCAATAGTTTTGGGTTCTCTCCGTGCACCCTTTGCACCTGCTCAATGCCCTCCTGGAAGAGCTTCTCAGAATCCTCAGTGATTCTAGTCTTCCTTCAAACTCTTATCAGAGTTCTTCTCCAATGCAACCCGTGCGTATGCTCAATGCCCACCTGGCAGAGCTCCTACAGAATCCTCAGTGATTCTGTTTGCAACTGTGTTTCTCCCACATAGCCTTGCCTCCAAGGTGTTCAACAACCTTGAGGTCTTCCTCCTGAGTTGTTGACTTCAGTCCTGTGCCTCAGCACGTCTTCGTTTGAACCCACAACATTCAGAAGTGCATTCTCAATCCATCGGCTCTCAGAACCCTCAGCGGCCTGTCATACCCTCCTGGCATGAAGCCTCAAAGACCTCTCAAGCCTGAAATCACACAAACTCCCTGAAAATGATTAACAAACATACCTTCACAACATATATATGCAGAATAAAGGGAACACTCACAGACATCCATAAAATACAGAACTCATGCAGGAAAAACTGTTGTTTGTATTAAAAATGGAAAAATGTCTGTATCTTTACAATGGTGTTCCTGAGCTCCCCTCGGCTCTACAACTCTCTACCTGACTCCTTCAAAGTGAGATATGAAAATCTCTTTTACCTGAGGGCTCATTCCTCCAGGTTCACCTACCCTATTCAATCACAATCAATGGCTGTCTAGTCCAGCGTATGGATCTAGATCTCAGTCGATATAGAATTAAATCCAATCCTATTTAATGCCTGCTCAAAGGCACGACTTTCATGGCTCAAAAACCTAAGCACATTCAATTACATTCAATTCAAATTTGAAATGAGGTTGCGCCTCCATTTAAATGCGCGATTTGAACTCGCTGGTGTGGCTGGTTGGATGGCTGGCTGATGTGGAGAGATGTTCCTGCATCAATATAGAATAACATCTGAGGAAGAAGCTATTTTCAAATCCCAGCAATTGGACCTCATATATTCTCAATCTGGGATGTTGTATGAAATTCTTCTTGATGCGTCGTGGTCGAACTATGACCCTAGAAAAAATCTTGAGCCTCATGCCGATGACATCATAGGCTATAAAAATGCTAAGTCTATAGATTTGGTGATGAACCAGTTGAAATATTTGTCTCTAAGACAACCTGTAGTAGGACAAGATTTAGCTTCTTCTTCCACTCCCACTCAGTTGGTGGATGTGCATTATGTACAACTGTCGGCTAACCCAAATGGTAATCAACAACTAGGAGGGAATAGAATGAAAGGACGAGGTAATAATCCTAAGGGTGGGAAAAATAATAACAAATCCAAGGACACCACTAACAATGATACATCAAATAATAATGCTGGTGAGGGGAAGAAAGAAAAATAGAAGGTGGAGTTTCCTTGTAAAATTTGTAAAGATGATCAACTTACCCACCTATCCCCAAAAATAGAGAAAGCCTCGAAGCTCTTATCATAGCCACCCACTATGCTGAAAAATCTGTTTATGCATAGTCAACACATGGCCTCGGGGACCTCCAACAATGGAAATGCGTCGAGTGGGAGTGAAAACCCCTCGACACATGAAGATGGCCATCTATGTGTCAATATGGTCAAGTCTCATATTGATGTAGCCATTTGATCTCGTGATTACGGGTCTTCACAGAATGTTGTAGGTCCAGAGTCTCCTCTGTTGGAGTTACTTCACACACACACCTAGGATTTCTTTTTACTAAGATTTTTCCTTGTTTTTCATCCATTATTAGTCATTATCCAGTCTCCTATATTTTAGGGGAGAATATTCCACCTCGAAAAATATTCTCTTCAATTTGACTAGTTAAGTTGAGTCTAGATGTTGCATTGGTTTTGTCACCATGCAACATTGAGATCATCACCATGCTAATGCACACATGCCTTCGGATCATCACCAAACTGGTGCATTACCCTTGATTCCTTGATCTACTCCTCACTACACTCTCTTCAATCAGTTAACTGAAGATTGGTTGACTAGCTAACTCAACTAGGTGGCAGTTCACTCCCGTAACTTCCTGAGAGACTAGACTAGGTGGCAGTTCACTCCCATAACTATTGGTGTGTGTACAGATCACTCTAGACCACCACTATGGCAGATTGGTTCTCCTCTAGTCATAGGTGATTTTAGGGAAGAAATTTCGCCGATGGGCGAAATTAAGAGGTTTGGAATTTTGGTTGGGAACATTGTTTACATAAGGAGGTTTTTTGGGTTTACCTATATATAGCTCCAAATTTACTTTCAAAAATATATATATATATAAAACCCTTATCCCACATATATTTTCGAGGGAAGAGCATGAAAATCCATTTTCGCCCCTTAAAATTCGAACCAAATCCTCCCATTCGCCTCGATTTTCTGGTAATGACAATGATTTAGAGGTTTTTCGCCCCCATTTTCTGGTAATGGAAATGATTCAAAGGTTTTTCGCTCCCATGTTTTGGTAATGGAAATCATTCAGAGGTATTTTTCCCTAGTTTTATGGTACTGACAACGATTCATAGGTATTTTTCCATGGGTGCCCTCAAATCATGAGTGGAGAGGCCCCACATATATCTTACCTTATGTATTTTTCCCTAGTTTTATGGTATTGGCAATGATTCATAGGTATTTTTCCATGGGTGCCCTCAAATCACGAGTGGAGAGGCCCCACAATTATCTTACCTTAACTACATTGAAGGGCGAGTGGAAACAGTGAAGAGCAGGTTCAAATACACTATCACATTGTATGGGTCGTTTGTTGTCTTCTGAGGACTACCCTTCCTGGAATTTGACTGTCTTCAAAGTATATAGTAAGAAGCCAAAGTCATTGATTTTCTTTTTTTTATTATAGAAATTAATATTTTATGCACATGGTTGGTGTCCAAATGGTTGGGTGTTTTACACATATTTTGGCATGATAAAGACATACACATTTTCCTTTTTAGTAAAGGAAATAACATGATTGAATAATAATTGCAGATAATGGACTTCCAGAAATACTAATGTTTCTTTGTTCAAGAAATTGCAATTTCAGCTTTTGAGCAGATAATTTCAGATGAACTTCAAAAATCTAAGTAGTAATTTCATGGGGATAATCATAGTGCTTTTATTCCTAATAATGATGATGCACTATGGGATTATGAGCCATCAGGAGCAATTGGAAAACTTGATAAAGAGGAGTATAAAGATATTTTACTGGAAATGGAGCGGTTCCTTCATGACGATATTCAAGAAGAGTTGAAACAAAGAGGGAAATAAGTTAGATTTCTCTCTCACACTACCCTTGATAAGATTTGGTGGTTGTTTGGTTAGGCCTTTGTTCTACTCCCTTTCTAAGAGTGTTGAGAATCTTATTTTCAACTCTATTCCCAGGTTTAAAACATTCATCACCCAGTGTACACCTCTGTATATTTGAAGATGTTATTCTCCCGGTCTTTAATTTCCATTTGAGAAGACCACGTCTCATATACTTCTCATAGTCTTGTACACTTCCCTCATCAATAATATTTGCTTTTGAAATGTGGTATAGTCCTGTTGGTCCCTGTTGAAAATTTTGTAAATCAGGCTGCCTATTAGATTCTATCTATTGTAGTAATCATGTTATCCTTTTTAGAATATATTGTTGAATGCTTCCAAGAAGATCATTCAACAATCCCAAGGTTTTTTTCTACCATTGCCCCTATTTTGTTATTATTGGACTGTTTATTAAAGAGCCATGCATTGAACTTTTCTCTATTTTCTGGCTGAAATTTTATATTATAATTATTTGTCAACATCATATCAACTTGCCTACCTTATGATCTATAGATTTAAGGTTCTTATTATAGAAATCATTCAAAAACCTTATCATGTTTCTATTGGATTTGCTTACTAGCTAGATATGAGGTATTGATGGAATGGTAGGGAAAGTATCGATATTGTTTCGGACGAAAAAGTGTCAGGCATGAATTTTTAATGGTGGATGTAACTGGACGTGAGTAGGATGATAATATAATACTCAAAATAGAAGGGAAAAGGGACAACATATGGGAGAAGGGACCAATTTTTTTAGAGTACATATTAGGGTGCCCTATAGAAAGGTCACATTTGCAAGTTGTCCATGACGATACAGACACTGTCATGTGAGGAGGATGAATCCGCTTGCCTGCACTAGCATGTCCAAGAAACAATCTCTTCTTGAAAATTCCCATATCAACAACTATGTTGTCAACACTTGTGTTGAATAAGTCAATTACACATTGGCAATTCTCCAACAACATGGATCCATCACCCCATGTTTTATTTTCCAATGTGCTCATCTAATCTATCCCACCTACTCAAGTCTCTTTAATCAATTATCTCAACTAGCTATTCTATTGAAAATGTTCTATGCTAGTCTTACTTCAGAATCAATTGGTCATACATATTCATCATCCTTCCTACTTTTCAATATATTATTAGTGGATAATAATGTGCTAATATTATTAATGCTTTCTATCAATCACCTAGCTAGTTGACCATTCCTGTTACAACACATTTTGCCTCACTCCATGAAACTTGCTTGGATGCCCTTTCCATTTCCCTATGTAGATATGAAGTCCACTTTTCTACCTTCCAGAGCCACAAAAACATATTTTTCAACATATACGCACCCTATCTATTATACAACAAACATATATGCAAGTTTCTCCACTACAACCGACATACATCGAGTTTGGTGCTCAAAATTAAAAATTATGTTGGGTTTCCATGCCATGTCATGAGATCCATGATCCTTGACCTTCCATATGCCGGAAGCAATCCGACTCGTCCCTTCAGTTCTATTTGAAGGCTATAAATTGATCCATATCCAAGCCCTGAGAGATGGAACAATTCAACTTTGAGAGCAAAGACACTCTGGAGAAATTTCACTTCATATTTAGTCTTCATCCCTTTGTCCTTGAAAGTCTGAACTCCTTGTTCAGCCCCCAAGCTCTTGCTTCTTTGTGATGGAGAACCTCATTGACTCCTTTGTATGAGCTTGCCTTTGGTGGAGGATTGAAGTGGTGGAGGCCAAACTGGAGGGACTTAGTTTCTGGGTTCAGATATGTGTCGTTACAGAAGTTTGTCACCTATGTACTTCTGCTCATTATTATAATAGAAATATTCTTTTCTTATCCAATTGATATCTTGCAATTATTTGAATTATTATTCCATGGGCGTATTTGTCATGTATGTTAATGGATTATGTTAATATTTATGTTAACATTATATATTATAATGATATGCTTGTGTATCTTGGTTGTTAAGGACAAGTTGCAGGTATAAAGCTTTGAGTTGCGTGCTCAACAATGGTCTTCATGGAACGTTCGGACGAGGTAGGATCTTGGCCTTGTCTTGTTAACATTTCATTTATATAGCATACTTTGGATTATAGTTGATTTCTACGGGTTATTCCATTTGTTTTGGTTTACCCCATGGCATAGAGATATTTTCCTTGTAATAGAACTAGCGGCCATACAAGGGAATTAATATTATTTGGGGGGTTTGGAGTGTTTTTCTCCTTGATTTTATTTCTGTTATCCTGAGTTTCCTTGTCGCCTATTGCTTGACAACCTATTTTTACTTTGCATATGAGTTTCTTAACTTAACTCTTTACCTGAAATTGTTTTACTGGGTATACGTGTTTTTTCCCTTGACATACACATACATACGCGAGTTGTCTTCCTGTAGGGTGTGTACATACAGGATTTTTGTTCAAACAATCACGTAGATAATAGATTTAGTCTTGCTAGCTGAGTTTGGTGTTTTTTGGGTTAGTTTGGTTGGTTGTTGAGTCTTCCTGGGTCTCTATCCTGACTGTTAAGTTCTTACGGAGTGGTAGGAAACCTTCTTATTGTTGAATTTTTGGGCGATATTTTTTCTTATCATCTTTTTCATTAGTTTTCCTTTCACATTGGTTTGAGTGTTTGCTTCTTGGTATCCTTCTTGGCTTTTCTCTTTTTGGTTGTAGTAGGTTCTGCATGTTAAGCTGTTATTTAGTCCTTGTATTTTATTTTCTTTATATAGAAAAAAAATGTTGATTTTGCATTATGTCATTTTCTCTTTTGATTACTTTGCATTGATTTTGAAACATGTGGAGAGATTGCATTTCATTTAAATTGTAGAGATTGCATAGGAAAATTTTCATTTAGAAGCATACCATCTCTTTGAAATTCAAGACTAGTGTTTAGTAGTGTTTTTATATTTGTTTATTTTTATATACCGAGTCGCAATATGATCAGTTTTATGAACTCACCTTTTTAGTAAGTAGAAGCCTTTAAAATTAACATTGATTAATTAAAATTGATTAGAAACGATTTTATTTTTCAGGGTACACAAACAAGTATAGGACATAGCGCCCTTGAATAGGATTTTGTGAGTAAAATTCTCCAAGGCTATTAAACTAAATATATATGTCTGACCAGGAAGTGGTGAAACCCATTGTTTAATTAGTGATGTTAGTAGGCTCCTCTCACATCGGAGTTAAACACGAGGTCGTGCGAATTTGGTTGCAGAGATAGCCCTCTAATACTTTCTTAGCGTCAGAGATATTTCTGGGGTTCTATTTGTATTTGGGGGTCTTGCTAGTACCTTTACCTCCGTGAGAGGCGATACTTTAAATATTTTGGGTTTAGTTACACTTTCCATATGGTGGAATGGAATTACGACTGTTCTGCTCTGCTTTAGTTATATTGTTGTGAATCTAGTTGCTTGACATAGGTAACCACATAGGTTACTTGTAGGGGTTATTTTCTAGGTAACTTGAGTTAGATAAGGGTTAGAAAACACACAACCTTTATGGAGGATTACCTCTCCGGGGGGATCTGACCGACTACATTGTTAATCCCATGAGGGCCCTTATAACTTATTTTGATACCTCCATTATTTTGAAAAGAGTCTTAGGCCCCTCTTGGGTGAGACATACCTAGTCTAGTGAGGGAGACCGCTTTTCAACCACTATATCAAGTTTGTGTGCATTGCAATTTTTGATTTATTTTGGTGTGCTCTCTGATTATTAGTTGGCCCTATGATTTGGTTTTATATCTCAAGTCTTGAGTCATCATAGAGAAAGACCAAACTCCTCTCAAGTCTCGCTATTTGTTGAAGTTTCCACCGCATCTCGAGTCTTTACCAAAGTTGCCTTTTAAAATACGTAAAGTTAATAAATGTGGTACATATATCTCCAGCTCCCAGACTTGTGATCATCCAGTTATGAGCATTGAGTCAATCCTGAATGTCACAGGGAGTCCCTCGAATCCTATATCTTCTATGATTAGTGGGATCCCTTCGAATCCTTCATCCTCGACTGTTGTGGTACCGAAGATACCCACTTCTACTTCTACCCAACCTATGGGTTCTACTCAACCCATAGGAACAAACCCTTTTAGATCTCTTTTTGGTACCCTAGGTTACGATTCTCAGTCAATATATTCAGTCCCTAATCCCTTTTCTTTTTCTATGCCCAATATGACGTCTCAACTCTCATCCTCCATTCCAACGGCTAATGAGAATCCTAGTTTTGGACATGGGGGCATGGGTGCTTCGTATGATCCTCTCTTGTTTGATGGAGGACATATTCTAAAAATGAATCCTACAGTTGGAGGTTGGCCTCCTCTTTCTTCCAGGCCTAATCCTAGTTGCAATGATCCTAGATGGAGTGGTCAACTAGGTGGACAAGTCACTTCCTATATTCCATCCTTTATCCCCTATTCCTCCATGTCGATTTTGACAAACACATTTATTATGGTGAATCACCCTCTATCCTCCGAAGTTCCATCCAGAGGGATTCAGTTTCACACTATGGGAAACCCCCAGCCTAGAGCGCCTTCACTATGCCGACATAGAAATTGTTTCGGCCATCTGCCAAGATAAAACCACACATATCTCATACCGTATCCAAGAGTGGTGTAGATGAAATATGTTTATCAAATCCTACATTACTCCAAATTTTCTATTAGAGTGGTTCCTTAAGTCCTTATTTCCTTATATTTCAAAGGATGTCTCTACATCTAGAGTAACATCTGAGGAAGAAGATATTTTCAAAGCTCAACAATTGGACCTCATATATTCTCAATATGGGATGTTGTATGAAATTATTCCTGACACGTCGTGGTCGAAGTATGATGCTAAAAAAAATCTTGAGCCTCGTGACGATGACATCATAGACTCTACAAATTCTAAGACTATAGATTTGGTGACGAACCGGTTGAAATATTTGTCTCTAAGCCAATCTGTAGCAGGACAAGCTTCGAATTATTCTTCCACTCCCACTTAGTTGGTCGATGTGCATTATGTACTGTCGTAGACTAACCCAAATGGTAATCAAAAACCAGGAGGGAATAGAACGAAAGGACGAGGTAATAATCATAAGGGTGGGAAAAATAATAACAAATCCAAGGATAACACTAACAATGATACATCAAATAATAATGCTGGTGAGGGAAAGAAAGAAAAACAGAAGGTGAAGTTTCCTTGTAAACTTTGTAAAGATGATCACCTTACCCACCTATGTCCAAAAATCGAGAAATCCTTGAAGCTCGTATCACAACCGCCCACTATGCTGAAGAATCCATTTATGCATAATCAACACATGGCCTCGGGGACCTCCAACAATGGAAATGCATCGAGCGGGAGTCAAAACCCCTCGACACATGAAGGTGGCCATCTATGTGTCAATATGGTCAAGTCTCATATTTATGTAGCCATTTGATCTCATGATTACGGTTCTTCACAAACTATTCTAGGTCCATAGTCTCCTCTATTGGAGTTACTTCACATACACCTAGGATTTATTTTTACTAAGGTTTTCCCTTGTTTTTTATTCATTATTAGTCATTATCTAGTCTCCTATATGTTAGGGGAGAATATTCCACCTAGAAAAATATTCTCTTCAGTTTGACCAGTTGAGTTCAGTCTAGATGTTGCATTGGTTTTTTCACCATGAAACATTGGGATCATCACCATGCTAATGCGCACTTGCCTTGCGATCATCACCAAACTTGTGAATTAACCTTGATTCCTTGATATACTCCTCACTACACTCTCTTCAGTAAGTTAACTAAAGATTGGTTGACTAGTTAATTTAGCTAGGTGGCAGTTCACTCCCGTAACTGCCTGAGAGACTAGACTAGGTGGCAGTTCACTCCCGTAACTGTTCGTGTGTGTACAAATCACTCTATACCACCACTACGGTGCATTGGTTCTCCTCCAATGCGCATTCATTGAGTTATACAGAGTATATAAGGTGTAAATTATTCATTATTCATTACGGTTAATGAGAGTTCTCCCATTCTTTCTCTCGTTCTTCTTATTTCTCAATTTCTCTCGGCAAATGTGTGTAGTGTTTTCTATATAGATATATTATGTGCAGTTTCAAGACATTTACATGGTATCAGAGCTGACGGACTGCTAAGAAAAATCTACACCAAATTTCTTTGCAGGTACAGAATATTGAAGACAACGGAAAGATGGATTTCCAAAAAGAATTCATTCTTACACCTTACAATTACTTTGCATGGATGGAGAAAATAGTCATATATCTCTGAAACAGAGGATTGTGTAGGTTAACCTTGAATACAGACACAAAACTGACATCAATCATAGAAAATTCCAAGTATTTAAATAGAATGGATGAAGCATTCAACACAATTTGTAGTCTTATTTATCCCGATCTCCTTTTTCACATATCTTCCTATAAGACTCCCAATGAAGCCTTGACCACCTTGGAAGGGATCTTTGAAAAACATGATGAGATGAGGGGACACATGCTCGAGGTGGAATTTCTCACATTGGATTCAAAAATATTTGACAATATTCAAGATTTCCTTCCAAAATTCAATGATTTACCGTCACAACTCAAAGCTTGAGGGGTTGATAAATCTAAGGAGGAGAAGAAAATGGTTCTCATTATTCTCTCCAAAATTTGTTCCGAGTTCTCTATGTTGATATCAACATTCCATTCTATCAAATTCGCCTGTGGAGTCACCTGGAAGATGCCTTAAGTTGAGGACTTTATTGAATCCCTGACACAAGAGAAAACCAAGCTCATCAACATGGAAAAAATAAAAGGACCAAAGGCGCATGCACTTACTGTGAAAGATGGAAGCCATCAATATCATAAATCTAAAGATAAAGACAAAAGGAAATGTCATGCACATCCGAAGAAGAAAGGGTACACAAATCCCTTCATCGATTCCTCTGGATCCAAAGGTGAAAAGGGAAGAAAAGGGGAGAAATGCACGTACCGCCACAAAGGATTCCAGCCAGAATCAACATGCATGCAGAAAAAAATAGATCTAATGACTCAAATAATTTATCAAAACAACCTTGGAGATTGCATTCTTGAGGGTGCCAAGAAGAAGAAGCCAGAAGATTAGAATCCCAAGAAAGGCAATTCTAGCCATGCCTTGATTTCCATCAACTCCTCTCCTGATGATTGGATCGTAGGTTCAAAAGAATCACATCACATGTTTGCCTCAAAAGTAGTCTATTCTTCATTGTATTCATGCAAAGGTCCTCCTATTCTGATGGGGGACAACTTTTTAGTCAAAGTCATCGGAAAAGGAAGGATTTCACTTATTAGCGATATTTCTTGTCTCAGGATTAGACGTACCCAGGTCTGGAGTTTGCACGGGAAGCACCCGAGCATAACACGAGAGAATCCCATTTTTAGAATCAAGTCAAGCTAGTGGATGAAGTTTTTCCATCGGTGGCCGAGATCCATCCATAGAAGCGGATCGACGACCATCGGGTTTTCGGGGCCGACCAGTTGCCCAGGGTTTAGCAAGGGGAAGCGCCATGGGTTAGAATGAATCTAGACCATCCGATCTCATTGGGACAGGTGGTAGGCCTATCGACATATCGCAAATTGGGGTTTCGAGGAGCAGGCACCCCTCGTTTCATGCATTTTGAAACCCTGAACCCCGAATTTCCGATAGCGCCCAAGATCAGGCCCATGTTTCTGGCACCTGGTCGTAAGCGAACAGGCCTGGAGGAGGGGCATTTATGTTTGTCATTTGGCCACTCGAGCCCCAAAGCGCCAAGCTAAATATCAGAAGGAAGGCATTGTGATGCTCCAGATGCCGATTCGACATGAGCTAAATCCCAGTACTTGTTGGAGATTAATAAAGAAAAGAGAGGGTGGTTCAAACCTCACCTCTCTCATTTATTTCAGAGTATGGAGGTCCCGTTCGAAATTTTTCTCAAGAGGGTCTCCTGTACCATTTCTCCTCAGGGAAGCCACGTCGAGTCTTCAACTTACCAGAAGAACCTGCACATGCCAAGTCAACATTCAAAGGGTTCAACTACCTCTGGCACGGGCCATGCCGAATTAAGGTAGTGTATGACAGAGAAATGCAGGCCAGATTTGATTGAGGCGACGCCATCCATTGAAAGTTCTGAGACACCTCTATTGGGCGAAAGGAAGAGAAGAGTATATGTAGGCATTGTTTTCCATTTTGTAAGGATCGATGGTAGAGCAGAGCTCCCTACTGTAAAGTTTTAACATATATTCTAGTTTGTTGGTTATGCATCTGTATATGATATATCTTGCTTTATGACAGATAGTTTTTCTTACTCCATCTAATTTTCGTCTCATGCTAAGAGAGTTCGTGATTGATTGATTCGCGCGAATTATTGTAGTTATGTTATGATAAAAGGTTTATTGTTGCATTATTGCATTCTCTGGCTTTTGCATTTGAATGTAAAATGATATTGCATTTGGACGTTTTCTTCCACAGCCTATTAGAAACCCAATGTTAATAACAGACTTTTGCTTTCCTCTTATATAAGTCTTCTTCCTGTTCACCCTTTACTACAGCTCACTGTCTGAAGTTTATATAAGACCTCACTCACCTATGCATGCCTGGCCTAGTTTTGGAGTTGGAATGATATTGTTTTGAGTTAGCTTCCATTCGGTCATCCCATCTATAAACCACCGTGACATAAAACTGATGGGCATCGGGCTCTGCTTCTGCTAGCAGTCTAGGAGTGACTTCTGTCGCAAACAACACTCACCAATGAAATCTTCTAGAATGTGTTGCACATTCCCAAACTTTCCGTCAACCTTCTCTCCGTGTATCATATGAGAAGAGGCCCAAGTGGGCACAAACTACTCTTCAGAATGCAGGGGATATTGTTAGTGATCCAACCGATACTAGGACGACTTGATTTGATTTCAAGGAGCCTCCTATTTCACTCACTGCCACTGAACCATTTCCCTCCAGGAATTTTTTCTTTTTCCAGTCTTCAGATCCATAGCCTTATGGCGAGGTTGGTGGAAATCCCTTTTGGGAATCCGCCATGCAGGAGAAGTACAACTCCCTCCTCGAGAACCAGACTTGGGATATGGTTCCCCTTCCTTCTAGAAGGAAACTTGTCATATGCAGATGGGTCTACAGGATCAAGACCAGATCAGATGGAAATAATAGTAGATACAAAGCTAGGCTTGTTTCCAAAGGATTTCAGCAGGTGCATGGTATGACTATGATGAGACCTTCAATGCAGTAGAGAATATGGATTCCATACATTTTGCACTTTCCATTGAGACATCCAAGGGGTGGGAAGTCTAGCAGATGGATGTGAAGAATGCATTTCTTCATGGTGATGTATCTGAGGAGATCTATATGGAGAAACCCCAGGAATTTATGCATGACTCATCTTTGGTATGTCAACTGAAGAAATCTCTTTATGGCATCAAGAAGGCTCTGAGGGCATGGTATGTCAAGATGGCCTCCTACCTGCTATCACAAAAATTTGTATATTTTAAATCAGATCCGAATGTCTACATGCTTGGATGAATGATTCACTTCTACTCTTAGTTCTGTATGTTGATGATTTGTTGATCACCGGTTGCTCGACTTCAACGATTGCTGTAGTCAAGAGGATTCTACATGACAGGTTTTTGATGACAGACATGGGTCCTCTACACTTCTTCCTTGGACTCTAGATAAGTCAGGATGCATCAGGAATCAAATTGTCTAAGGACAAGTATGCACAAGATCTCTTTGAGAGATTTCACATGACAGATTGCAAGTCTGCTCTGACTCCTTTCCTATCAAGATTCAAACTTCAAAATGGCAAGGACACTCCATTGGTTGATAACACACTATGCATACAACTAGTGATGAGCTTGTTGTATCTCACACACTCTAGACCCGACCTCTCCTATGCATTTGGTGTAGTTTCTAGGTTCATGTAGGAGCCGCATGAGCTAGAATGGAAGGATGGAAATCATATCCTTCGATACGTACATGGAACCACCACCTTTGGGATTCATTATGCAAAAGAATCTACATTAGATCTCATCGGGTTCACTAATTTTGACTGGGTTGGCTATAACACTGATCGCAAGTCCACATCTAGGTACTCACTTAGTCTTGGTTTTGGTCCTATCTATTGGTCGAGCGAGAAGCAAGCTACCATTTCTCTATCTTTAGCCTAGGCAGGGTACAGAGCGGTAGTTAACATAACCATTCAGTATATGTGGATGCAATAGTTTCTCACTGAGTTGGTTATTCAGTTTCATCGGTCGATCGTCATCTAGTGTGACAACTAAAGCACTCTGAAGTTATGCAAAGATCCAATTCATAGGCAATAGATGAAGCACATCGAGATCCACATGCACTACATCCGAGACTTAGTACACAAGGGGATCATTGACCTACATTTTTGTCCTTGATTAGAACAAACAACATACATCTTCACCTAGACCTTCACTAAGAAGAAGTTCCATTCTTTGTGATGTCATCTTGGAGTGAAAGACACAGTTTCCTAGCAACTGTAGTTCTTCTTTTTACATACATTGTACTTTGAGGGGGGGTTTTCCCATGAGATTTTCCCTCTTTCCTCACTTTATTTTAGTGTATTTTTTGTATTTTTTGTATTTGCGTACCTAACATGGCCTCGTTGCGGGGACTCATTATTTATTTTCACCATAGTGATGTTTAGAGGGGGTGTTGGAGTTACTTCACACACGCCTATGATTTATTTTTCCTAAGGTTTTCTCTTATTTTTTAGTCATTTTTTTTTTGGACAGAAATGGTTAATGGGATTTGTATTAAAAACAACGGTAAGCCACTGGTGCATTTACATAGTTTGCAAGGATACAAGAGTATCTTTACTAAAGCGACTACAACTCCTAACTACTAACAATACTTAGGTGCCTTGAATGGCTTTTACAAAATGCCAATAGAAATATTTCTTGCTTTTGGAAGTGCTTTCTGGTTACTCCTTGCCTTTTCCCTTGGGCTGCTCTCTTTCTTCTTTCCATTCCTTGTTTAACTGCTCCATTTGTTGCTCCAGATTTCTCACTCTCACTTCGTGGTCTTGCTTTGGATTTTCCATTTCCTTCCTTAGCTTCCAAATCTCCTCTCTCAATTCAGATATTTGGAAGAGAATATCGTTCTCTAGCACCTCCATTCACCTCCCTACCTCGCTATCAAGGCTCTGCAAAAAATCGTCCAAGTTGATCAAGAGGCCTCGCAGCTTCTCCACTTCCTCCTCCAGCGCTATTATTTGTTCGTCCATGGTTGGTTTGGAGCCTTATTTTGATGCCATCGTGTTCCTCTGTTTGAAGCTCTGTCGACCTTCCATAGCTCCCTGGTCTTCGCCCTATGCTGCCTTGTCCATGCCTCCCTGCGCTAAGTCCCTCTTCCTTTTTCCTAAGGATTCCCTTCTGTCTATGTTAAATAACACCTCCTCTTCCTTGCGCTGCAAGATTCGCTGAACGAAGTTATGGGCTGAGGGATTTTATTCATCGGACCAATGATGAAGTTCTCCCTCATTTCTGAAGGTCGTGTGATCTGTCTGAGATATGGTTGACTTGTCCTCTGCTCTTCCATCTTGTCCTCTTATCCACTTTCTCTGTCAACCCATTTTGGAGACTTTTATGGGATACTCCTTTCAACTAATAATCCATTGAGTCGCATGCAACCTTTCTCCAAATGGGCTTCCACGTTGGCTTCTTCATCCACCTGGGCATTGTTCCCTCTCAGGACGTGGAACATTTGGATGGAGTGGAAATGTCTCCGGAGAATAATAATTTTGTCTATGACATGATGAAGTTTCCCATTAGCTACTCTGGTGTTCTAATTTAAGGCTTGGATTATAAGCCTTGAGTCTCCAATCACTATCAAATCTTGAATATATAGGGATAAAGCTTGGCTGAGTCCTTTCCAAAGGGCAAGGGCTTCTGCTTTGTTATTGGACTCGATGCCTAATCCCCAGGAATACCTGAGGATGATATTCCCACTGGGATTGCTTATTATCCCTCCTCCCCCTGCCTCTCCCGTATTACATTTTGACGCTCTGTCGAAGGAAAGAATGTTGGAGTTCAAAAAGTTTTTCCACTCTTCTAGTTTACTTTTATCCATTCTGATCTCCCAACTACAGGTTGTGGATATTGAGGGACCCCTTGGTGAAGCATTGTGGAGGCCTAGGTGATGAATCCATCCTTCTTCTTCTTGTCCCAAAGGCCTAAAGTTTGAAGCCTTTGTAAAGTAAGGCGCACTCTCATTGAAAACGACGTTAATTCTAACGACTACCTGGGTTGGGGTTCTCTTCTCTTCTCTGAAAAGGAGATTATTCCTTTCCAGCGAGATCTTCCAAAGGATGAAATTTGGAAATGCTCTCCAAAGCACTGAGAGGTGACCTTGATTGGCTATCCTAAACGGGCAAAGAGCCTGCCAATTCAAGAGCATAAGATGGATTTCTTGCGGGAGGATAGGGGTCAAGGCTCCTAGACCAAGGGTTAGTTGCTAGACCTCACTGGAAAAGGGGCAGGCCAACAACAAGTGGTTTGTCATTTCCTCTTCCTGATAGCACAGTGGGCATCTAGTGGGCCCTGCCCACTCTCTTTTCCTTAGATTTTCTCCTGAGAGTACCACCTTTTGAGCCACTGTCCAAACAAACATATCAATTTTCGGGAGGGATTTCACTGTCCAAATTTCCTTCCATATTGCATGGTCATGTAGAACTTGGGGACCTAAGATGAATTGGGAGTAACCCGCAGCTATAATATAAGGCCCTGCTTTAGGACCCCAACCTATCTTGTCTTTCTGTTTTTCACAGAGGGGGGTTTTCCCTTGCAGTAATACCTTTAAGCTGCTCCACTCTTCTTCTAGATCTTGGGGTAGAATGGCAATTTCCCACCTGGACCAAGAAATACTTTCATCATTTCTCCAGGTCAATATGTCCCATCGATTGTGAATATTGTTGGTCTGCATCCAGTCTTTTAGTCGCCTTATCTCTTGCCTTGTTGAGAGTGTTGGTTCGCCTAGGACCGAGTCCTACCAAATGTCAATATTGTTCTCGTTTCCTGGTACCCAAGTGATTTGCGAGAGGAAGGTTGGCAACACCTGCTGACATAGGCTGAATATTGGAGAGCCCTTTCCTAGCTTAGTTGGATTCCCTAGACATTTTTTCCTAGGCCCTCGAAATTATTTTTTCCAGAGGGCTCGTTTGCTCCAATTGGATTTCCCTGTGATTAGTTTCCATAAAAAAATTTCCCCAAGAGCCAGGTTTTGCGTCTGCAGGTCCTTTAACTGGAGTCCCCCTTCTAGGAAGGGTTTTGAGATTTTCCCCCAATTGATAAGGTACAGTTTCCTTCCCATTTGCTTTCCTCCTTCCCATATAAATTGCCTGATCATCGCTTCTATCTTCTGTATTACATATCTGGGCGCTAACAAGAGTGCACTTTGATAGATTGGAATGCTTATTAGTACTGCTTTTGGAGTAACTTTAATGATAGGGACTCCTAGATATTTAAACTCTTCCCAGCTGGTGCTTCCTTCTATTCCAAGGATTCTTGAGATTTCATGCATTTCTCTTGGATTAATGTTCCACCCATAGATTTTTCTCTTGGTCGAGCTGATCACGCTGACTGAGATGTCTGTGTAGATGTCTAGCTCCTTCTTGAACTTCTTGGTTGTTGCTA
The DNA here is from genome assembly GCA_000966675.3 of Picea glauca. Classification (NCBI taxonomy): domain Eukaryota; kingdom Viridiplantae; phylum Streptophyta; class Pinopsida; order Pinales; family Pinaceae; genus Picea; species Picea glauca. Next base: position 927,846 of record JZKD02S0749872.1, on the reverse strand, counting down.
GGCTTGTGCCTCCCAGAAGCAGGGTATCATCTACAAATTGGGCATGGTTAATGTCCTTTACCCCTTTGGAATTCAAAGTCCGGAGAGATTGAGCTGCCTTTGCCCATACTCTAGCTGGAGTCTAAGGACAACAACTTGGAGAGCATAGAGAAGGGGGGAAAGGGGGAAACCTTTTCAGAGTCCTTTGGTTGCTTGGAATAAATTTGTGGCTCGTAAATTTACCAAAGGTTCTATCTAGGGCCTGAAGATACAAGATTTGATCCAGTTAATGAAGGAGGGGGCAAAACTGAATCTCTCCATCACTTGGAATAGAAAAGTGTGCCTTACCCTGTCGAACGCATTTACTAAATAGAGTTTGACTATCATACCTTTGTCTTTCCGGTGGAGACTTGAGTGGAGGGCCTCGTGGACCAAGATGATATTGTCCATTATGTGCCTTCCTTTAATGAAACCCCCTTTGTTTTCCAGAATGATAGCAGGGAGAACATTTTTAAGTCTGTTCACAATGATTTTGGTGAGGATTTTATAGCCGGTATTGCAGAGGGATATAGGGTGGAACCTTTCAAATTTGGAAGCTCCTTTTTCCTTCGGGATCAGTGCTAAGAAGGATGAATTTGTTCCTCCTCCGATTCTAGCACAGGATTGGGATTTCTTGATGAGTTTGGCAAGATCTAACTTGATGATGTTCCATCCATGCTAATAAAATCTGGCCGTAAAGCCATTTGGTCTTGGGGTTTTGTCCAGGTGCAGTTGATCTAGAGCCTCTTTGATTTCTTGTTGATCTATTTCCCTGGCTAACTTAATGTTAACATCTTCCTGAACACTGGCATGTATCAATGCCAAAGGGTAGGAGGCTGGATCGATTGCATATTGATGAGGCTCTGTGTAGAGTGATTCGAATGCTTCCACCACTGCCTCTTTAATGCCCATAAAGTCTGTTATGATCTGGTCCTAAGTGTGGAATTCTGTTACCGATTTGAACTGCTTCCGAGCCTCCACTTGAGTGTGAAATAAATTGGTATTCTTATCCCCTGGTTCGAGCCAAAGACATCTCAATTTTTGTTACCAATGTTTTTCCTCTTCTTTGCATGCTTGATGCCAAATTTTTGCAGCTTTGCGTCTTGCTGCAAGTTTTCCTTTGAAGGATCCACATCTTCCATTTCGAGCTGAAGAGATTCTAATTGACATTGTGCTTCTTGTCACTCTGAAATGTGGTTTGGAAGGGTTTTGTCCCAATCTTTTAAATCTCTTTTTAACCTTCTGAGCTTTTCTTCCCAGACGAAGAAAGGGGAGCCTTTTATTGTACCATTCCAGATTTTGGCTACCAAGGCGGGGTAGCTTTCGTCTTGGATCCACCTTGGATTGAAGAGAAAGGGGATTGGACCCAGATTGTTATCAGTGGTCAAGCTTAGAGATATTGGTTTGTGGTCTGATACACTATGCGGGAGAATTGTAGAATCAGGGTTAAGTCCCAAGACGAGGAAGGATATTTGGACTAGGAATCTGTTCAGTCTAGTTGCAATATGCCCTGACCCCACCCTCTTATTTGACAAGGTGTATTTCCCTTTCACTAGCTTTATATCCTCCAACTCCCAGGTAGACATTAGATCCTCTACCCATTCCCATGCTTGGTATTGAACTATTGAGCCTCCTTTTTTCTCATTCGCCAAGAGGGTTGGATTCAGGTCCCCCCTGAGGATGATGTTGTCCAGAACGTTTTGTTGCAGGAAATCCCGTAAGGTCTCCTAGCAAGATTTTTTGTCTTCTAGAAGGACGTGTACATAGAGGTTAAAGAGGCTTACCTCTCTCCCTGTTTCCAAGTGAAGTAGGCTGGTGAAGACCCAGTGTTTTCACTCTTCATGCATGAGTAGATTGTACTTTCTGCTATACCGCCTGAAGCCCCTCTGGCACTTTTTTCTATACCGCTACTGATGTTCCATCTTTCTTTGGCTTTCCTGAGTAAGTCTTGTCCTTCCATCTTTGTTTCTTGGATCAACAGGATCTCGGCTTTGGAGATTTTGATAATGTCTTTTAGTGCCTCTTCCTTGGGCGTACTTCCGAAACCTCTGCAATTCCAGGAAACAAATTTCATTGATTACCTGAGGGGGAGTTGTGGCCTCCTTGGAAGGCCTTAAACTTCTTCCTAGTTTGTCTAACATTGATCAACTGCTTGATGGTTGGTTGCGATCCATTTAGGACATCCTTGTAAGTCTTTTTTTCTCGCTCCGCTATTTTGGATTTCCTTCCTCTTCTTGGTTTTTTTGGAGTGAGTTCGTTGCTGCTATATTCCTCACTACTACTTCTTGTAGAGATCTCTCCTTCCTCAGTCGCTAGAGATTTCTCTAGATCTCTGGAGTCTTGAGCTTTGTCTTTTTCCTTCTTTTACGGTGAGGTTTCCACTAGTTCTGGGTTTGATCTTTGCTGTTCTCGCTCCTTTGCAGGACTTGGCTGCATTGCCACTTCTGTAGTTTCATTTATCCTTTCTGAGTCAGTTTCCATACCACTGTTCCTTGTGTCTTTGTTGGATCTAGGATCTGCTTGGTGTGCCAGGGCCGCCTTCTCCAATCTTGGACCTTTTGTATTTATGTGGGTTCTTGCTCTACCCACCTGTTTCCATCCATCATTTGTGTCTTTAGCCATGCAAGGTTCTTTGGGGCAGTTTCTCTGAAAATGGCCGTACTCTTGACATCCCCTGCATTTAAATGGTAATTGTTCGTAGTCGAGTTTTTCGAAGTGTTGCCACTCTCCTACCTTCAACTTTACTGCCTCTGGGAGCCCTACCTCTAGGTTCACCTCCACACAGATACGAGCACAGGAGTACTGATCTTTTGGATCCACCTTATCTATGTAGTTTCCAAAGCCGTTAGCGATTTCCTGGAGCGAGGAGCTATTCCAACAGTGGATTGGAAGGTTTGGAAGCCTAACCCACACCGAGACTTCCTTGGGTACCTACGATTCCGGATCAAAGCTCGGCTGCCAGCGATTCAGGTAGAGACCTTGGGGACCCATGAAATAGGGCCCGTTCTTGAAAATCAAATACCGGTCTGCTTCTGAGATAAATTTATAAATGTAATAACCTCTGCCCACCGCATAACATGTAACACTGTTCTGTATTAATGGTCTCTGGTTCCTTTGTATCCAGTTGTCTGTAGTTTTGGTGGAGGGCCAAAGCCCCATGAACTATCCAACCAACCCACGTTCTGCTAGAGAGTCTGCAACTCTCATTGGCTGATCCGGAGGCAAGTAGATTTCAGGTATCATTTCTAAATGTTTTACAAAGCTAGGCGGTGTCGCGATCGAAGGTTTCTTGCCATGGACGGTCAGGAGCTTGCGAAAAGGGTTGGTATGTGAGGGAGGGGCACTTGGCTCCCTGCCCCCTAGGGTGGCCATGGTCGGCCCTAATCGACCTCTGCGGGGAAGCCACAGCTAGGTCAAAAGTTTTTATTCGATGATCTAGTCTTTTTTAGTCAATATTAGTCATTATCCAGTCTCCTATATTTTAGGGGAGAATATTCCACCTGAAAAATATTCTCTTCAATTTGACTAGTTGAGTTGTGTCTAGATGCTGCATTGATTTTGTCACCATGCAACATTGGGATCATCACCATGTTAGTGTGAACTTGCCTTGGGATCATCACTAGACTAATGAGGACTTGCCTTGGGATCATCACCAGACTGGAACATTACCCTTGATTCCTTGATCTACTCCTCTCTAGACTATGTTGAGTCAGTTAACTGAATACTGGTTGACTAGTTAACTCAACTCATGAAAATTATAACATAACTATTAGTTAAGAGAAACACACCTCCTTATGACTCCTATCCACATATTCCTTTTGACAATTTAGCTCATTATATTTGAAATTATATCCAAAAATATTACTCATATATCCAAAATAAAACATGCTTTCCAAAGATCCCTGAAGTCAACTGTCATAAAACAATAGATAAAATAAAACTTAAAAGCCATATTTTCCACTTTGTGATGCAATCTTTCCTTGATTGTTGCTATAACCCTTTTATTTCCCTGAATTTGCCTTTGGATGCACTGAGCCCTTGGGTGTAATCTCATTGATCAAGTGGGAAAAATCGTCCCTCAAATGCATCCGAGAAGACACAGATTTGTTAGAGCCATTGGAGGGTAAGGAATGGGTAGCAGTGGATTTTCCTTTATCAAGGGCATGCCGGGCCTCAGTTTTCAATCTCTTGCTAGCATGAGAGGATTGCACTAGTGAGTGGGGAGCGACTTGGACAATTTGGTTTGTAGGCGGAGGAGCAAGCAAGGACAAATTGGGCCAGCCACGATGTTGGGAGACTGTCAGGTGGACAATCTCTTTCCATCTATCATTTTTAGGAACCTCGGGTTGCAAAGAGATGTGAGGGGGAACATGGATACCAGGGGCTTGTGGAACTTGAAAGGGAGGCATTTCATGCCTCGGTTAGACTACTCCTTTCTCAATCCAATTGAAGAATCCATCCTGAAACAACTGGCCAAGATATTTTGAGTCAACATCAAAATGTATGGAGAACCTTGGCCTTCTTGGGCTTTTTTTCCAATTACCTCTACCTTTGTTTCCTTGGCCATGGCTACCTCGACTGAAAAAACTCATTCTTGCATGCATGATTGATTAGAAAATAGTATTTTAAATAACTATACATGACAACTCTTAAAAATATGAAATAGATTTGGCTCAACAATGTATCAGACTCATGAAATCCAATCCATACAAATTGTTTTACTGTTTATCAATTAGCAGCGTGTGAAAAATGGCTTTGGGATATGCGAGGGGTTTGTATTGAGAGAAACATGATATAATGAGGGGGAAAAGAACATGGTTACTGCTCAATGACAATAGCAATCAACTGTAAAGAAAACCAATAAAACATCACCGTAATCCAAATAAGACACTGCCACTTTCAACTTCTTTAGCATCAAAATTCTCTTGACTGTAATGAATCTTAGAACATGGAGTGAAAAATGAATATGGGAAGGCAATGCGATTTGTAAATAGCAGAAAATGAAAAGAATGGAAGGGAAAAAGAGTGATTACTGTTCATAAAATTAATTAAGTGATCCATAAAACATTCTGTGAAAGGAGATGCACTAACCAACGATCATTGTGACCAAATAACAATTATTGTGTATTTAACTAGTTCATTGTTCATAATCAAATGTCCAACACAATGCCATCACAAGACAATATGCATTCCACACAATTTGTAAAGGAGTTTTGTTCCTTTCATTTATACACTTTACATCTTATAACAATTCTCAAATAGTAACCATTTCCACTCTGTTAACCATCAGAATCAACCATTGCCCTCACCTTACTTCAATCAACAAATACACTCAAAAGTCATGTTTCCAAAATTAACAATGAGGTCACACTATCACTGCAATTGGGCCTTCCATTTAGAATGCAATGATATTCGTTAAACATAGATAGAGGCAATAAACCCAATAATCCATATTAAATTGCAAAAACGGAATTGACATTTAAACAGACAAACAACAGTCACCAATCCAACACAAGCTATGCACAAAATAATTCAATCATGCAAGTGTAATTCTGTCACTGCATAAGCCCAATTCAATGAGGTATCAACAACATGCCTATCTTCATAAAACAAATAACCGGATTGCCACAAAATCATGCTTAAACTCTGTGACTATTTCTGAGTGTGGAACCCAAAATTATCCATATCATGCATAGTGGGAAGCCACCCAAAACACCACGATGCAACATTTCCATTCTACAATTTCAAACACATAGTCATAGTTATTAACTCAACCCCTCGCGCCGAGATATCAATCTAATACATTAATGCTTCAAAATAACCAAACTACAACCAACCATGCTGTGTAAACACTCAGGCTCATGCACTCGAATAATCATAATGCACATAGTGGATGGAATTTCTACAGTCATTCTAGTTGCAATAACCGTTTGTCCCCAGAAGAACTCATAGTTACAATGACCAAATATTCATGGTGTAGCAACACCACACACACAATTGTAGTATGCGTGATCATCATTTATCAATTGTAATCAATGCCAAGTTAAAAATCCAAATAATCTTAGTGCAAAAGGACAATGACTGTATATTTTGAATTGTGCAATTAACAATGCAGGTTTTACCATTATTATAACAAAGGCAATGACTAGATACCAAACCAACACGAC
>JZKD02S0749872.1:887096-918281 GCA_000966675.3 Picea glauca | reverse complement strand
GTTGAGAAATTCGTTGAAATGTGATGTGTGGTGGTAGTTGGTGAGGGTATTGGACCTGCCTTTCTGTGGAAAAAATTCAGTCCCGACAAGCGTGGTAAGAGGAGGTTGGTAATATGATGGAAGGCACATGGGAATTATTTGAATTATTATTCCAATTGATATCTTGCAATTATTTGAATTATTATTCCATGGGCATATTTGTCATGTATGTTAATGGATTATGTTAATATTTATGTTAACATTATATATTATCACCATATGCTTGTGTATCTTGGTTGTTGAGGACAAGTTGCAGGTATAAAGCTTTGAGTTGCGTGCTCAACAATGGTCTTCATCGAACGTCTGGACGAAGTAGGCTCTTGGCCTTGTCTTGTTAGCATTTCATTTATATAACATACTTGGGATTATAGTTGATTTCTACGCGTTATTCCGTTTGTTTTGGTTTAACCCATGGCATAGAGATATTTTCCTCGTAATAGAACTAGCGGCCATATAAGAGAATTAATATTTTTTTGCGGGGTTTGGAGTATTTTTCTCCTTGATTTTCTTTCTGTTATCCTGAGCTTCCTTGTCGCCTATTTCTTGACAACCTATTTTTACTTTGCATATGATTTTCTTAACTTAACTCTTTACCTGACATTGTTTTACTAGGTATACGTGTTTTTTCCCTTGACATACACATACATACGCGAGTTGTCTTCCTGTAGGGTGTGTACATACACGAGTTTTGTTCAAACAATCGCGTAGATAATAGATTTAGTATTGCTAGCTGAGTTTGGTGATTTTTGGGTTAGTTTGTTTGGTTGTTGAGTCTTCCTCCTGATTGTTAAGTTCTTACGGAGTGGTAGGAAACCTTCTTATTGTTGAATTTTCGGGCGATATTTTTTCTTATCATCTTTTTCATTGGTTTTCCTTGCACATTGGTTTGAGTGTTTGCTTCTTGGTATCCTTCTTGGCTTGTCTCTTTTTGGTTATAATAGGGTTTGCATGTTAAGTTGTTATTTAGTCCTTGCATTTTCTTTTCTTTATATAGAAAATACGAAAAAAATTGCTCATTTTCCATTATGGCATTTTCTCTTTTGATTACTTTGCATTGATTTTGACACATGTGGAGAGATTGCATTTCATTGAAATTGTAGAGATTGCATAGGAAAATTTGCATTTAGAAGCATACCATCTCTTTGAAATTCAAGACTAGTGTTTAGTAGTGTTTTTATATTTGTTTCTTTTTATATGCCGAGTCGCAATACGATCAGTTTCACGAACGCACCTCTTGATTAAGTAGAAGCCATTAAAATTAATGTTGATTTATTAAAATTGATTAGAAACAATTTTATTTTTCAGGATACACAAACAAGTATAGGACATAGGGCCTTGGAATAGGATTTTGTGAGTAAACTTCTCCAAGGCTATTAAACTAAATATATGTGTCTGACCAGGGAGTGGTGAAACCCATTGTATAATTAGTGACGTTAGGAGGCTCCGCTCACATCAGAGTTAAGCATGAGGTCATGTTAAGTTGGTTGCATAGATAGCCCTCTAATACTTTCTTAGCGTCAGAGATATTTCTGGCATTCTATTCGTATTTGGGTGTCTTGCTAGTACCTTTACCTCCATGAGAGGCGATGCTTTCAAGATTCTAGACTTTGTTACGCTGCCCATACATTGGACCGGACTTATGACTGTTCTCCTCTGCATTAGTTATATTGTGGTGAATCTAGTTGCTTGACATAGGTTGCCACATAGGTTACTTGCATAGGTTATTTTGTAGGTACCCTGAGTTAGATAAGGGTCACAAAACACACAACCTTTATGGAGGATTACCTCTCTGGGGGGATCTGACTGAATCCGTTGTTAATCCCATGAGGTACCTTATAACTAATTTTGATACCTCCAATCTTTTGAAGGGAGTATTAGGCCCGTCTTGGGTGAGACATACCTACTCTACTGAGGGAGACCCCTTTTCAACCACTATATCATGTTTGTGTGCTTTGGATTTTTTTCTTTATTTTGGTGTGGTCTTTGATTAATAGTTGTCCCTATGATTTGGTTTTATATCTCAAGTATTGAGTCATCATAGAGAAATACCAATCTTCTCGCAAGTCTCTCTATTTGTTGAAGCTTCCACTGCATCTCGAGTATTTACCGAAGTTTCCTTCTAAAAGACGCAAAGTTAATAAATGTGGTACATATATCTCCACCTCCTAGACTAGTGATCATCTAGTTATGAGTACTGAGTGAAACTTGAATGTCATAGGGAGTCCCTCAAATCCTATATCTTCTATGATTAGTGGGATCCCTTCGACTCCTTCAGCCTCATGGGGTGCCAAAGATCCCAACCTCTACTTCTACCAAACCTATGGGTTCTACTCAACCCATAGGAATGAACCCTTTCAGATCTCTTTTTGGTATGCCAGGTTACAATTCTCAGTCAATATCTTCAGTCTCTAATCCCTTTTCTTTCGGTATGCCCAATATGACGTCTCAACTCTCATCCTCCATTCTAGTGGCTAATGCGAATCCTAGTTTTGGACCTGGGGGCATGGCTCCTCTGTATGCTCCTCTCTTATTTGGTGGAGGCCATATTCCCCAAATGAATCCTACAACTGGAGGTTGGCCTCCTCTTTCTTATGGGTCTAATCCTAGTCACAATGCTCCTAGTTGGAGTGCTCAACCGGGTGGACAAGTCACTTCCTATATTTCATCCTTTATCCCCTCTTCCTCCATGTTGATTTTGACAAACACATTTATTATGGGGAATCCCCCTCTGGATTTCCAACCAAAGGGATTCAGTTTCACACCATGGGAAACCCCCAGCCCAAATCGCCTTCAGCTGGGAGCAATGTATATAACCTTCATTATGTCGTTTCTGCGGGTATGGTGCCCATTAAACCTTTTATGAATCAGTTTGGAGGAGTATATTATCCTACCGAATAGGGCCATGGCATATACCAGAACCTTGGATGGCCTATAATGCCTCCACCCTAATCTTTCCCAGGAGCATGGGCTCATACACTGCAACCCCAACTCCTTTTTTTGTCCACGCTTAATCTACTAGATTTGTCAAAATTAATGAATGACCTTATGCATCACAATCCATTATGCCCCCACGTCCCCACCAAGATTCCTTCGGACATTACAAAATTCGAAGCCAATACTAGTGAGGATCTGGGTGATCATGTCACTACTTTTCATATTTGGTGCTCGTTTAATTCCCCGAATGAAGATTCTATTCATTTGAGGCTATTTCAACACACCCTCATGGGGGTCTCAAAGAAATGGTACATTGAGCTACTGGGGGGACGTACAAAAACTTTAATCAGATGGTTTTTGTGTTTCTCAACCACTTTGATTTGTCGGTTCGTTACGATGTCGACATAGAAATGTTTTTGGCCCTCTGCCAAGATAAAACCACACATATCTCGGACCATATCCAAGAGTGGTGTAGACGGAAGATGTTTATCAAAGCCTACATTCCTCCAAAGTTTCTATTAGAGTGGTTTCTTAAGTCCTTATTGCCTTATATTTCAAAGGATGTCTCTACATCTAGAATAACATCCGAGGAAGAAGCTATTTTCAAATCCCAACAATTGGACCTCATATATTCTCAATCTGGGATGTTTTATGAAATTCTTCTTGATGCGTTGTGGTCGAACTATGACCCTAGAAAAAATCCTGAGCCTCATGCCAATGACATCATAGGCTATAAAAATGCTAATTCTTTAGATTTTGTGATGAACCAGTTGAAATATTTGTCTCTAAGCCAACCTGTACCAGGACAAGATTCAACTTGTTCTTTCACTCCCACTCAGCTGGTGGATGTGCATTATGTAGAACTGTCAGATAACCCAAATGGTAATCAACAACCAGGAGGGAATGGAACGAAAGGATGAGGTAATAATCCTAAGGGTGGGAAAAATAATAACAAATCCAAGGACGCCACTAAAAATGATACATCAAATAATAATGCTGGTGAGGGAAAGAAAGAAAAAAAAAAGGTGAAGTTCCCTTGTAAACTTTGTAAAGATGATCAACTTACCCACCTATGCCCAAAAATAGAGAAATCCTCGAAGCTCTTATCATAGCCACCCACTATGCTGACAAATCTGTTTATGCATAGTCAACACATGGCCTCAGGGACCTCCAACAATGGAAATGCATCGAGTGGGAGTGAAAACCCCTCGACACATTAATGTAGCCATGTATGGGTCAATATGGTCAAGTCTCATATTGATGTAGCCATTTGATCTCGTGACTATGGGTCTTCACATAATGTTGTAGGTCTAGAGTCTCCTCTGTTGGAGTTACTTCACACACACACCTAGGGTTTCTTTTTACTAATATTTTTCCTTGTTTTTCATCCATTATTAGTCATTATCCAGTGTCCTATATTTTAGGGGAGAATATTCCACCTGGAAAAATATTCTCTTCAGTTTGACAAGTTGAGTTGAGTCTAGATGTTGCATTGGTTTTGTCACCATGCAACATTGAGATCATCGCCATGATAATGCACACTTGCCTTGGGATCATCACCAAACTGGTGCATTACCCTTGATTCCTTGATCTACTCCTCACTACACTCTCTTCAGTCAGTTAACTGAAGATTGGTTGACTAGCTAAGTCAACTAGGTGGCAGTTCACTCCCGTAACTTCCTGAGAGACTAGACTAGGTGGAAGCTCACTCCCGTAACTATTGGTGTGTGTACAGATCACTCTAGACCACCACTATGGCAGATTGGTTCTCCTCCAGTCATAGGTGATTTTAGGGGAAAAATTTCACTGATGGGAGAAATTAAGAGGTTTGGAATTTTGGTTGGGCAAATTGTTTACATAAGGAGGTTTTTTGGGTTTACCTATATATAGCCCCAAATTTATTTTCAAAAATATATATATAAAACCCTTATCCCACATATATTTTCGAGGGAAGAGCATGGAAATTTATTTTCGCCCCTTAAAATTCGAACCAAATCCTCCCATTCGCCTCGATTTTCTGGTAATGACAATGATTTAGAGGTTTTTCTCTCCCATTTTCTGGTAATGGAAATGATTCAAAGGTTTTTCGCCCCCATGTTTTTGTAATGGAAATGATTCAGAGGTATTTTTCCCTAGTTTTATGGTACTGACAATGATTCATAGGTATTTTTCCATGGGTGTCCTCAAATCATGAGTGGAGAGGCCCCACAATTATCTTACCTTATGTACTTTTCCCTAGTTTTATGGTATTGGCAACGATTCACAGGTATTTTTCCATGGGTGCCCTCAAATCATGAGTGGAGAGGCCCCACAATTATCTTACCTTAACTACATTGAAGGGTGAGTGGAAACAGTGAAGAGCAGGGACAAATACACTATCACATTGTATGGGTCGTTTGATGTCTGCTGAGGACTGCCCTTCCTGGAATTTGATTGTCTTCGAAGTATATAGTAAGAAGCCAAAGTCATTGATTTGCTTTTTTTTATTATAGAAATTAATACTTTATGCACATGGTTTGTGTCCAAATGGTTGGGTGTTTTACACATATTTTGGCATGATAAAGACATACACATTTTCCTTTTTTAGTAAAGGCGATAACATGATTGAAGAATAATTGCAGATAATGGACTTCAAGAAATACTGATGTTTCTTTGTTCAGGAAATTGCAATTTCTACTTTTGAGCAAATAATTTCAGATGAACTTCAAAAATCTAAGTAGTAATTTCATGGGGATAGTCATAGTGCTTTTATTCCTAATAATGATGATGCACTATGGGATTATGAGCCATCAGGAGCAATTGGAAAACTTGATAAAGATGAGCATAAAGAGATTTTACTGGAAATGGAGCAGTTTCTTCATGACGATATTCAAGCAGAGTTGAAACAAAGAGGGAAATAAGTTAGATTTCTCTCTCACACTACCCTTGATAAGATTTGGTGGTTGTTTGGTTAGGCCTTTGTTCTACTCCCTTTCTAAGAGTGTTGAGAATCTTATTTTCAACTCTTTTCCCAGGTTTAAAAGATTCATCACCCAGTGTACACCTCTAGATATTTGAAGATGTTATTCTCCTAGTCTTTAATTTCCATTTGAGAAAACCACGTCTCATATACTGCTCTTAGTCTTGTACACTTCCCTCATCAATAATATTTGCTTTTGAAATGTGGTATAGTCTTGTTGGTCCCTATTGAATTTTTTTTGAATCAGGCTGCCTATTAGCTTCTATCTATTGTAGTAATCATGTTATCCTTTTTAGAATATATTGCTGAATGCTTCCAAGAATTCATTCAACAATCCCAAGGTTTTTTTTCTACCATTGCCCCTATTCTATTATTATTGGACTGTTTATTAAAGAGCCATGCGTTGAAATTTTCTCTATTTTCTGGCTAAAATTTGATATTATAATCATTTGTCAACATCATATAAGCTTGCCTACCTTATGATCTATAGGTTTAAGGTTATTATTATAGAAATCATTCAAAAACCTTATCTCGTTTCTGTTGGATTTGCTTACTAGCTAGATATGAGGTATTGATGGAATGGTAGGGAAAGTATCGATATTGTTTCTGACGAAAAAGTGTCAGGCGTGAATTTTTAATGGTGGATGTAACTGGACGTGAGTAGGATGATAATATAATACTCAAAATAGAAGGGAAAAGGGACAACATATGGGAGAAGGGACCAATTTATTTAGAGTACTTATTAGGGTGCCCTACGGAAAGGTCACGTTTGCAAGTTGTCCATGACGATACAAACACTGTCATGTGAGGAGGATGAATTGGCTTGCTCGCACTGGCATGTCCAGGAAACAATCTCTTCTTGAAAATTCCCATATCAACAACCGTGTTGTCAACACTTGTGTTGAATAAGTCAATTACACATTGGCAATGCTCCAACAACATTCATCCATCACCCCATGTTTTATTTGGCAATGTGCTCATCTAGTCTATCCCACCTACTCAAGTCTCTTTAATCAATTATCTCAACTAACTATTCTATTGAAAATGCTCTATGCTAGTCTTACTTCAGAATCAGTTGGTCATACATATTCATCATCCTTCCTACTTGTAAATATATTATTAGTGGATAATAATGTGCTAATATTATTAATGCTTGCTTATCAATCACCTAGTTGGTTGACCATTCCTATTACAAAAAATTTTGCCTCACTCCATGCAACTTGCTTGGATGGCCTTTCCATTTCCCTATGTAGACTTGAAGTCCTCTTTTCTACCTTCCAGAGCCAAAAAAACATATTTTTCAACATATACACACCCTATCCATTATACAACAAACATATACGCAAGTTTGTCCACTACAACCCACGTACATCGAGTATGGTGCTCAAAAGTAAAAATTATGTTGGGTTTCCATGCCATGTCACGAGATCCATGATCCTTGACCTTCCATATACCGGAAGCAATCCGACTTGGCCCTTCATTTCTATTTGAAGGATATAAATTGATCCATATCCAAGCCTTGAGAGATGGAACAATTCAACTTTGGGAGCAAAGACACTCTGGAGAAATTTCACTTCATATTTAGTCTGCATCCCTTTGTCCTTGAAAGTCTAAACTCCTTGTTCAGCCCCCAAGCTCTTCCTTCTTTGTGATGGAGAACCTCATTGAATCCTTTTTATGAGCTTGCCTTTGGTGGAGAATTGAAGTGGTGGAGGCCCAACTGGAGGGACTTAGTTTCTAGGTTTAGTTATGTGTCGTTACAGAAGTTTGTCACCTATGTACTTCTGCTCATTATTTTAATAGAAATACTCTTTGCTTGTCCAATTGATATCTTGCAATTATTTGAATTATTATTCCATGGGTGTATTTGTCATGTATGTTAATGGATTATGTTAATATTTATGTTAACTTTATATATTATCACCATATGCTTGTGTATCTTGGTTGTTGAGGACAAGCTGCAGGTATAAAGCTTTGAGTTGAATGCTCAACAATGGTCTTCATGGAACGTCCAGACGAGGTAGGCTCTTGGCCTTGTCTTGTTATCATTTCATTTATATAGCATACTTGGGATTATAGTTGATTTCTACGGGTTATTCCGTTTGTTTTGGTTTACCCCATGGAATAGAGATATTTTCCTCGTAACAAAACTAGCGGCCATACAAGGGAATTAATATTATTTGGAGGGTTTGGAGTGTTTTTCTCCTTGATTTTCTTTCTATCATCCTAAGTTTCTCCTGAGTTTCCTTGTCGCCTATTGCTTGAAAACCTATTTTTACTTTGCATATGAGTTTCTTAACTTAACTCTTTACCTGAAATTGTTTTACTGGGTATACGTGTTTTTTCCCTTGACGTACACATACATATGCGAGCTATCTTCCTGTAGGGTGTGTACATACACGATTTTTGTTCAAACAATCACGTAGATAATAGATTTAGTCTTGCTAGTTGAGTTTGGTGTTTTTTGGGTTAGTTTGTTTGGTTGTTGAGTCTTCCTGGGTCTCTATCCTGACTGTTAAGTTCTTACGAAGTGGTAGGAAACCTTATTATTGTTGAATTTTCGGGCGATATTTTTTCTTATCATCTTTTTCATTGGTTTTCCTTGCACATTGGTTTGAGTTTTTTCTTCTTGGTATCCTTCTTGGCTTGTCTCTTTTTGGTTGTAGTAGGGTCTGCATGTTAAGCTGTTATTTAGTCCTTGCATTTTCTTTTCTTTATATAGAAAATACAAAAAAAATTGCTCATTTTGCATTGTGTCATTTTCTCTTTTTATTACTTTGCATTGATTTTGACACATGTGGAGAGATTGCATTTCATTGAAATTGTAGAGATTGCATAGGAAAATTTGCATTTCGAAGCATACCATCTCTTTGAAATTCAAGACTAGTGTTTAGTAGTGTTTTTATGTTTGTTTCTTTTTATATACCGAGTCGCAATACGATCAGTTTCATGAACTCACCTCTTGAGTAAGTAGAAGCCATTAAAATTAACGCTGATTAATTAAAATTGATTAGAAACGATTTTATTTTTTAGGGTACACAAACAATTATAGGACATATTGCCTTGGAATAGGATTTTGTGAGTAAAATTCTCTAAGGTTATTAAACTAAATATATGTGTCTAACCAGGAAGTGGTGAAACCCATTATGTAATTAGTGACGTTGGGAGGCTCCGCTCACATCGGAGTTAAACATGAGGTCATGCGAAGTTGTTTGCAGAGATATCCCTCTAATAATTTCTTAGCGTCAGAGATATTTATGGGGTTCTATTTGTATTTGGGGGTCTTGCTAGTACCTTTACCTCCGTGAGAGGCGATACTTTCAATATTTTGGGCTTAGTTACACTGTCCATACGGTGGACTGGACTTACGGCTGTTCTGATCTACATTAGTTATATTGTGGTGAATCTAGTTGCTTGACATAGGTAACCGCATAGGTTACTTGTAGGGGTTATTTTCCAGGTACCTTGAGTTAGATAAGGGTTAGAAAACACACAACCTTTATGGAGGATTACCTCTCCGGGGGGATCTGACCGACTGCGTTGTTAATCCCATGAGGGCCCTTATAACTTATTTTGATACCTCCATTATTTTCAAGGGAGTCTTAGGCCCCTCTTGGGTGAGACATACCTAGTCTAGTGAGGGAGGCCCCTTTTCAACCACTATATCAAGTTTGTGTGCATTGCAATTTTTGCTTTATTTTCGTGTGCTCTCTGATTATTAGTTGGCCCTGTGATTTGGTTTTATATCTCAAGTCTTGAGTCATCATAGAGAAGTACCAAACTCCTCGCAAGTCTCGCTATTTGTTGAAGTTTCCACCGCATCTCGAGTCTTTACCAAAGTTTCCTTTTAAAATCAAAGTTAATAAATGTGGTACATATATCTCCACCTCCCAGACTTGTGATCATCCAATTATGAGCATTGAGTCAATCCTGAATGTCACAGGGAGTCCCTCGAATCCTATATCTTCTATGATTAGTGGGATCCCTTCGAATCCTTCATCCTCGATTGTTGTGGTACCGAAGCTCGCCACTTCTACTTCTACCCAACCTATGGGTTCTACTCAACCCATAGGAACAAACCCTTTTAGATCTCTTTTAGGAACAAAGCCATCAATATCATAAATCTAAAGATAAATATAAAAGGAAATATCATGCACATCCGAATAAGGAAGGGTACAAAAATCCCTTCATCGATTCCTCTGGATCCAAAGGTGAAAAGGGAAGAAAAGGGGAGAAATGCACGTACTGCCACAGATGATTCCATCCAGAATCCATATGCATGTATAAAAAATAGATCTAATGACTCAAATACTTCATCAAAACAACCTTGGAGATTGCATTCTCGAGGGTGCCAAGAAGAAGAAGCCAAAAGATTAGAATCCCAAGAAAGGCAATTCTAGCCATGCCTCGATTGCCATCAACTCCTCTCCTGATGATTGGATCGTAGGTTCAAAAGAATCACATCACATGCTTGCCTCAAAAGTAGTCTATTCTTCATTTTATTCATGCAAAGGTCCTCCTATTCTTATGGGGGACAACTTTTCAGTCGAATTCATTGGAAAAGGAAGGATTGCACTCATCAATGAAAGCTTCGAGAATGTGCTGCACATTCCCAAACTTTCCGTCAACCTTCTCTCCATGTATCATATGAGGAATTTCGACCCCAGAAAGAAATTCATATTCACACCAAATTCCTTGGACATCTATGACATGCAAACCAACTCTAGGGTTGCTACCGATGAGGTAAACCATCAGTCTAGATTGTATACATTTTATGAATTTGTTGAACCAGATTCTGCTTTATTGCTTACTCATGCTGATGAAAGTAGTAGGATATGGAACAGAAGGTTTGGAAATTTGAATTTCAGATATATGAAACATCTTAGCAAGAAAATATTGGTTGGTTGTCTACCAAACGTCCATTTCTCCAAGGGAGTATGTGAGGGATGTGTTCTTGGAAAACACCCTTAAGAGAAATTCGACAAAGGAATGTCTCAGAGAGCTTTCACACCTTTATATCTGACCCATAGTGACCTCATGGGTCCTTTCCTACATCTGTATATCAACAAACAGAGGTTTTTTCTCATTTTTGTTTATGATTTCTCACGTTTCACATGGATTTACTTTCTTAGGAAAAAATTCGAGGTATTTCAACACCTCAAAGATTTCAAAGCCCTGGTTAAGACACAGTCAAGAAAGAAAATCAAATTCCTTCGAACTGATAACAGGGGAGAGTATGTCAATCATGAGATCCATAATATTTTTCATGAGGGAGTGATTCATTTGCAACACACAGTTCCCTAACTCCGCAACAAAACATGGTTGTTGAGCGGAAAAAAACATATCTCTAAAGGAGATGGCATCTTGCATGTTGCATGAAAAGTCATTACAATAGAGACTATGGGATGAAGCACTTAATTGTGCAACATACATCCAAAACATATCTCCCCATAGATATGTCAAGGATAAGATCCCCTACGAGGCTTGGAGAGGCCGCAAATTGGAAGTGACCCACTTTCGTATTTTCAGTTCACGTGCATGGGCCTAGATTCCCTATGAAAAGAGGAAGGTAGTTGATCCACAAAGCACTGAGTGTATTTTTGTTGGACACCCCAACAGTGTGAAGGGATATAGACTGATTGATATTTCCTCAGACTGACTCATCATTGAGTGAAGTGTCCAATTCGAGGAAAGTGTCTCGCATGTACCTCAACAGCCGCATGCAGACACCTTCATTCTTCCACCTGTCTAAGATGATGAGCATGCACATGCCAACTCTTCCTTAGATAGAGTTCTAATTTAGAGGACTTAGATGATTTATATATAGAGTTAGTACAGTCAGATGCAGATTCAGAGCATCCAGATGTAGTTGCAGAGCCAGAGTAGAGGCCCAAGTGGGCACAAACTACTCTTCAGGATGAAGGGGATCTCATTGGTGATCGAACCGATACTAGGAGGACTTGATCTAATTTCGAGGAGCCTCCTATTTCACTCATTTCCGTTGAACCATTTCCCTCTAGGATTTTTTTCTTGTTTCAGTCTTCAAATCCATAGTCTTATGGCAAGGCTGCTAGAAATCCATTTTGGGAATATACCATGCAAGAGGACTACAACACCCTCCTCGAGAACGAGACTTGGGATATGGTTCCCCTTCCTTCTAGAAGGAAACTTCTCAGATGCAAATGGGTCTACAGGACCAAGAGCGGATCGGATGGAAATATTAGAAGATACAAATCCAGGCTTCTTGCCAAAGGATTTCAGCAGGTGCATGGTATTGACTATGATGAGACCTTCACTCCAATAGCGAAGATGGATTCCATATGATTGGCACTTTCTGTTGCGACATCCAAGGGATGGGAATTTCATCAGATGGACATGAAGAATCTATTTCTTCACGGTGATGTCTTTGAGGAGATCTATATGGAGAAACCCCAAGAATTTATGCATGACTCATCGTTGGTATGTCAACTGAAGAAATCTCTTTTTTGGCATCAAGCAGGCCTTGAGGGCATGGTATGTCAAGATGGACTCCTACCTGCTGTCACAAAACTTTGTATGTTTTAAATTAGACCCGAATGTCTACATGCTCAGGATGATTGATTCACTTCTAGTCTTAGTTCTGTATGTTGATGATTTGTTGATCACCGGTTGCTCGACTTCAACGATTGTTGTAGTCAAGAGGATTCTACATGACAGGTTTTTGATGATGGACATGGGTCCTCTACACTTCTTCCTTGGACTCTAGATAAGTCAGGATGCATAAGGAATCAAATTGTCTAAGGACAAGTATGCACTAGATCTCTTTGAGATATTTCACATGACATACTGCAAGTCTTCTCTGACTCCTTTCCTATCAGGATTCAAACTTCAAGATGGTTGGGACACTCCATTGGTTGATAGCACACTGTAGATACAGCTAGTGAGGAGCTTGTTGTATCTCACACACTCCAGACCCGACCTCTCCTATGCATTTGGCGCAATTTCTAGGTTCATGTAGGAGTCGCATGAGCTAGAATGGAAGGATGGAAAGTGTTAGCACTCTGTAATTTGCCTAAGGCTGCTGAGGCAATCACAGAGGTAACCTCGAACTGCTTCGAGTCTTGGATCTAGCCCTCCAAGACTCAGAGAGGGAACTCTCATTTAGATTTAGCTTGGTTTGTAAAGGATGGGTTTTAGGCTAGCTATAAAAGTATAGGGTTTTGGTTTTCATTTTTAAATGGTCAGTTTGGGATAGCAAGGAGGGCCATTGGGAAAATGGGGTCTGCGCTTAGAAATGTGATTGATTTATCAGATCCAGACAAAGCTTTTACATAGGGCAAGGTAGTGAACGTCTTGGATCGAATTGAGTTTTAATGATGTTGACTTGAGGAAGAAAAAGTGGAGAAAAAAAAAAACAGGCAAGGGAGAAGCTAAGAATTCCCAAGGTATCCTTTTAGAAGATCAAAATAAAGATTATCAGAAGCTGAGAAAAAAAGTATCTGCTGATAAATTATGCATCTATAAAATTCCTTCTGATAATAAGACTGAAAACAAAATGAAAGATAACCAGGAAAACACTTTAACAGAGGAAAACACCACCAATACACCCACACAAGAATCCTGTGAAAAAAAAAGCCTGTTATTGATCAATCATTCAAGGATTAGAACAAAAAAGTTTTCTGGCCAAGCACAGCCCTACAGTCAAGAAAAAATAAAACCTCTCACAGGTCCAGCCATATGGAAGAAAACTCCACAGGTCGAACCCTCTCTCACTCTGCCCAGTCGAACCCCCTATTAGTCTTTTACATCACTATAAATAATAAACAAACCCCCCAGCCTATCATTCCTCCAAGACTTGCGCTTAAACTCTACACTCTAAGAATATTAAATAGTTACAACCAAATATTGACACCTGTAGAGTCTGTCTACAACAAACCCAACAATAAACTAAATGAAAACTGAATTTGGTGACTGTTTGCTTTGACATTTGGCACATTGGAGGAGGTTTAATGATTTGCTGGCGCATAGACTGTAACAACCTTACAATGAACCAATGTGGTAGCAGTCAAATGCCTTGAGGTGGTTGGGTAACTGTAACCTCCTACCATGTGTTCCCTGTAACCAAATTTCTTGTTTGCCAGATGGTTCGATCTATGCCTGAAAACTGGGATACTCTGCCACCTATGTAATTGATTATCTCTCTGAGCTATCGAGCTATTTCCTTTGTCTTCCTGCTCTTTAGATTTCTGTTTGTCCATTTTCTGTGGGTGACTGTAATCTGCATTATCGTCTTGCAAACATTTTTCCTCTGCACAAGTTTTAGCAGCCTCTCCAGATACAATGACCCATAGCTTGCATAGCTCCTTAACAACATCTGGTTGGACCACATCATCCAATAGAGATCTGTAGGCAACCTTGGTTGATGGCATTCCCACAGGTGCAGTAGAACGCACTGTTGAAATAGAAGAAATGTGAGGATTGATTTCCTTTAGTGCCTTACAAATGCCTCAATGCCCTAGAAGAAGTGTCCTCTTGATCACATATTTCAGCAGCACATACCATGTTGTACATTAAATCATATTATTCTTCAAAACAGAGTTCGTACTTACTAATAGTATCTTCTTCCAAAAGATTAACAGCTTTTGTATACCACTGCAAACTTTTCAATGAAGACTCATTGGCCCTTTCCTTTTCCCCTGAACGGAGAGAATGCTTTGTTGATGTGAGACATACTTCAAGGCCAATCAAAGCATCTAAATTGGTAGCATCAATTTGTAGAGCAGCACCATAGCCTTCTTTGATAGATTTCTCTAGTAAGTTTAGCACCTGTGGTTGATAATCTGTGGTATGAGAAAACTTGTCTGCCTGTGCACTGAAAAGCTCTCCCAAGGCAACACGAACACTGGCATCTGTTTGAGAGAAGTTTGCAGCATTTCTTAACTTCTCCTCAGCATGCTTGAATGCTTCAGCAGATTCGACAATGTCTACCGAATGCTCGGCTAATGAAAGAATACCTGTACCCCAATTCTGAAGCAATCCAGAAATATCATCACCAAACCCAATGTCAGATCTTCTAGAAGAATTTGCATATACACTAAATGACCATTCATAAAATTCTCTAGTTGAGTTCCAAATTCATTAATGCTTGTCTGGTCAGGATTTACTGATGTGAATGAAAGCTCAACTCTTCTTGAAAAATGAAAGAATGTTCCCCTGTCGTGTATCTTTCCCTCTCTTAATATCTTTGTTTTCTTGAGGTGCACCTGTGTTTTGAACAGTCTCAAGTTCAGTTTTAGCACCAGGTCTTGCTTAGGAGGCTCTAGAGAGGCCAGGCTTATGACATTTTCTGAACCGAACATCTCATCTTCATTTTCATCATCTGACATATCAAAAACGACCCGTCGTTTCTTTCCACTGCCACCCTTTGACTGGATTCTTCTTATCAACCAACAACAGCTTGCCATTCTCATACTCCACGGACATCTTCTCAATATCTGTCACAAAGTATGGAGAAATATAGCCACGATCAAATTGCATTCCCCATGCCGATTATTTTCTGCACTTTTCCTACCAAAATCACCATGGGTTCTAAGATCTGCAACTTGCAGAGGTGAATTAAAGTGCATGTCTTTGGTATCATAACCCTGTGGAGGTAAATCTGACAAATATGGCTGTGATGTATAGCACGGGGTTCCAGAGTCCACATCAACATCCTCACCAACATCTTCCTCGTCACTTTCCTCTCCTTCCATAGATTCGACACCATCTTGATCACTGACAGAGACTTTACCTTTGTCATTCCTAATAGGAACTTCAGTAACAAGAGGTTCAGAGGGTTCACCCTTCCCATCTTTCCCAATGACTACTTCTGTGGTATTCTTTGAAGAAGACTCTGCCTTCTTTGCTAGAGAATCATTCTCATTACAAATTAGGGTTCATAAGCACAACTGGTACGCGCAGTCTCCTTATATGCACGCATGTCTCTCTGCGTTGGACACCTTGAAACTAATTCAAACACCTGGCAGAGGGATATAAAACTGTGTTTCATATATTTTTTGGTTTCCTGTGGGCAATATCCCACATTTTCATGGTGGAATGAACTTTGCACATTTAAATTAGCCAACAGTTAAATGCTATGTCAAATAAGTGAGCCCGAGGCTTGGGCTTTGGGGTTTGTTGTTGGCTCTGACTTTGGTTTGTGTGTTTGCTGTAGGTGCGTGAACAAGTGCTGACTCTCGGTGTTGAGTGCGCTTGAGTGGATGGCCCTAGGCCAATATACATTTTGCCAATTTTTTTGTAAAAATAGTTATGTTTTGATAAACCTAACTAAACTCTGCACAAAGGTCGAGGGAAAATTATTGCTCATTTCACCAAAAATAAATTATAGAAACCCAACCTTACATTTGGCCCACCAAAGTAAAAATTTTGTCATTCAAACCACTTCACCAATTTTTGCCAAAATGCACCAGAACTTGCTTTGAACTTCGCACGCAGGTACTCATTGCATGTTTGGTCAGTGTCGGGCGCTTTCTGCCGCTTTCGCCATGTGACATGAGTGAACACATATGCCTGAAAAGATAAATATCATTCAGATCACTGATTCCCTATTATATAGGGTTCTAACAGAAAGCATATCCTTCGATACGTACATGGAACCACCACCTTTGGGATTCATTATGCAAAAGAATCTACATTAGATCTCATCGGGTTCACTAATTTTGACTGGGCTGGCTATAGCACTGATCGCAAATATACATGTAGGTACTCACTCAGTCTTGGTTCTAGTCCTATCTATTGGTCGAGCAAGAAGCAAGCTGCCATTTATCTATCTTTAGCCTAGGCAGGGTACAGAGCGGTAGTTAACATAACCATTCAGGATATGTGGCTACAATAGTTTCTCACTGAGTTGGTTATTCAGTTTCATTGGTCGATCGTCATCTAGTGTGACAACCAGAGCACTCTGAAGTTATGCAAAGATCCAGTTCATAGAGAGCAGATGAAGCACATCGAGATCCACATGCACTACATCCGAGACTTAGTACACAAGGGGATCATTGACCTACATTTTTGTCCTTGATTAGAACAAACGACATACATCTTCACCTAGACCTTCACTAAGAAGAAGTTCCATTCTTTGTGAAGTCGTCTTGGAGTGAAAGACACAGTTGCCTAGCAACTGTAGTTCTTCTTTTTACATACATTGTACCTTGAGGGGGGTTTTCCCATGAGATTTTCCCTCTTTCCTCACTTTATTTGAGTGTATCTTTTGTATTTGCGTACCTAACATGGCCTCGTTGCGGGGACTCATTCTTTATTTTCACCATAGTGATGTTCAGAGGGGGTGTTGGAGTTACTTCACACACACCTATGATTTATTTTTCCTAAGGTTTTTTCTTCTTTTTTAGTCATATTGTTTTTTTTGGACAGAAACGGTTAATGGGATTTGTATTAAAAACAATAACAAGCCACTGGTGCATTTACATAGTTTGCAGGGATACAAGAGTATCTTTACTAAAGCAACTACAACTCCTAACTGCTAACAATACTTAGGTGCCTTGAATGGCTGTTACA
The DNA here is from genome assembly GCA_000966675.3 of Picea glauca. Taxonomy (NCBI): domain Eukaryota; kingdom Viridiplantae; phylum Streptophyta; class Pinopsida; order Pinales; family Pinaceae; genus Picea; species Picea glauca. The sequence continues at coordinate 900,799 of JZKD02S0749872.1, read as the reverse complement.
AAATGCCAATAGAAATATTTCTTTCTTTTGGAAGTGCTTTCTGGTTACTCCTTTCCTTTTCCCTTGGGATGCTCTCTTTCTTCTTTCCATTCCTTGTTTAACTGCTCCAACTATTGCTCCAGATTTCTCACTCTCACTTCATGGTCTTGCTTTGGATTTTCCATTTCCTTCCTCATCTTCCAAATCTCCTCGCTCAATATGGATCTTGTGAAGAGAATATCATTCTCTACCACCTCCATTCGCCTCCCTGCCTCGCTATCAAGGCTCTACAAAAAATCGTCCAAGTTGACCAAGAGGCCTCACAGCTTCTCCACTTCCTCCTCCAACGCTTTTATTCGTTCCTCCATGGTTGGTTTGGAGCCCAAGCTTGATACCATTGTGTTCCTATGCTTGCATATCTGTCGGCCTTCCACATCTCCCTGGTCTTCGCCCTATGTTGCCTCGTCTTGGCCTCCCTGCACGAAGTCCCTCTTCCTTTTTCCAAAGGCTTCCCTTCTGTCTATGTTAAATAACACCTCCTCTTCCTTGCGTTGCAAGATTCACTGAACGGAGTTATGGGCTGAGGGATTTTATTCATCGGCCCAATGATGAAGTTCTCCCTCATTTCTGAAGGTCATGTGATCTGTCTGAGATATGGTTGTCTTTTCCTCTACTCCTCCATCTTGTCCTCTTATCCACTTGCTCTGTCAACCCATTTTGGAGACTTTTACAGGATACTCCTTTCAACTGATACTTCGTTGAGTCACATGCAACCTTTCTCCAAACGGGCTCCCGCGTTGGCTTCTTCATCCACTTGGGCATTGTTCCCTCTCAGGACATGGAACATTTGGATGGAGTGGAAATGTCTCCGAAGAATAATAATTTTTCCTATGACATGATGAAATTGCCCATTAACTACTCTGGTGTTCTAATTTAAGGCTTGGATTATAAGCCTTCAGTCTCCAATCACTATCAAATCTTGAATATTTAGGGATAAAGCTTGGTTGAGTCCTTGCTAGCGGGCAAGGGATTTTTATTTGTTATTGGACTCGATGCCTAATCCCCAAGCATACCTGAGGATGATATTCCCACTGGGATTTCTTATTATCCCTCCTACCCCTGCCTCTCCCGGATTACCTTTTGACGCTCCGTCGAAGGAAAGAATGTTGGAGTTCAAAGAGTTTTTCCACTCTTCTAGTTTACTTTTATCCATTCTGAGCTCCCAACTATAGGTTGTGGAGATTGAGGGACCCCTTGGTGAAGCATTGTGGAGGCCTAGGTGACTAATCCATCCTTCTTCTTCTTGTCCCTGAGGCCTAAAGTTCGAAGCCTTTATAAAGTAAGGCACACTCTCACTGAAAAGGGTGTTAATTCTAACGACTACCTGGGATGGGGTTCTCTTCTCTTCTCTGAAAAGGCGATTATTCCTTTCCAGAGAGATCTTCCAAAGGATGAACTTTGGAAATTCTCTCCAAAGCGCTGAGAGGTGACCTTGATTGGCTGTCCTAAATGGGAAAAGAGCCTGCCAATTCGAGAGCATAAGCTAGATTTTTTACGAAAGGATAGGGGTCAAGGCTCCTAGACCAAGGGCTAGTTGCCAGACCTCACTGGCAAAGGGGTAGGCCAAAAGCAAGTGGTTTGTCGTTTCCTCTTCCTGACAGCAGAGTGGGCATATAGTGGGCCCTGCCCACCCTCTTTTCCTAAGATTTTCTCCCGAGAGTACCCCCTTTTGAGCCACTGTCCAAGCAAACATATCAATTTTAGGGAGGGATTTCACTGTCCAAATTTCTTTCCATATTGTAGGGTCTGGTAGAACTTGGGGACCTGAGACGAATTGGGAGTAACCCGCAGCTGTAGTATAAGGCCCTGCTTTAGGACCCCAACCTATCTTGTCTTTCTGTTTCTCACAGAGGGGGGTTTTCCCTTGCAGTAATACCTTTAAGCTGCTCAACTCTTCTTCCAGATCTTGGGGTAGAATGGAAATTTCCCACCTGGACCAAGAAATACTTTCATCATTTCTCTAGGTCGAGATGTCCCATAGATTGTGAAGATTGTTGGTCTGCATCCAGTCTTTTAGTTGCCTTAGTTCTTTCCTTGTTGAGAGTGTTGGTTCGCCTAGGACTGAGTCCTCCCAAATGTTGATATTGTTCCCGTTTCCTGGTACCCAAGTGATTTACGAGAGGAAGGCCGAAAACACCTTCTGACATAGGCTGAAGATTGGAGAGCCCTTTCCTAGCTTAGTTGGATTCCCTAGACATTTTTTCCTAGGCCCTCGAAAGTATTTTTTCTAGAGGGCTCGTTTGCTCCAATTGGATTTCCCTGTGATTAGTTTCCATAAAATTGTTGCCCCAAGAGCCAGGTTTTGTGTCTGAAGGTCCTTTAACTGATTCCCCCTTCTAGGAAGGGTTTTGAGATTTTCCCCCAATTGATAAGGTGCAGTCTCCTTCCCATTTTCTTTCCTCCTTCCCATAGAAATTGCCTGATCATTGCTTCTATTTTTTGTATTACAGATCTGGGCACTAACAAGAGTGCACTTTGATAGATTGGAATGCTTGTTAGTACTGCTTTTATGAGAGCTAGTTTGTCTGCTATGTTCATCCAGTTGGCTCCCCAGGAATGGATTCTGTTTTTAATTCTCTCTATCATGTTATTCCAGTGTGTAGCTTTTGGAGTGACTTTAATGATAGGGACTCCCAGATATTTAAACTCTTCCTAGCTGGTGCTTCCTTCTATTCCAAGGATTCTTGAGATTTCATGCATTTCTCTTGGATTAATGTTCCACCCATAGACTTTTCTCTTGGCCGAGCTGATCACGCTGCCTGAGATGTCTGTGTAGATGTCTAGCTCCTTCTTGAAATTCTTGGTTGTTGCTAGGCTTGTGCCTTCCAGAAGTAGTGTATCATATGCAAATTGGGCATGTTGTATGTCCTTTACCCCTGTTGCAATTCGGAGTCTGGAGAGATTGAGCTGCCTTTTCCCATACTCTAACTGGAGGCTAAGGACAGCAACTTGGAGAGCGTAGAGAAGGGGGGAAAGGGGGAAACCTTGTCGGAGGCCTCTGGTTGCTTGGAAGAACTTTGTGGCTCGTCCATTTACCAAAGGTGCTATCCAGGGCCTGAAGATACAAGCTTTGATCCAGTTAATGGAGGGGGCAAAACCAAATCTCTCCATCACTTGGAACAGAAAAGTGTGCCTTACCCTGTCGAACGCATTTGCTAAATCAAGTTTGACTATCATACCTTTATCTTTCCGGTGGAGACTTGAGTGGAGGGCCTCTTGGACCAAGATGATATTGTCCATTATGTGCCTTCCTTTAATGAAACCCCCTTGGTTTTTCAGAATGATAGCAGGGAGAACATTTTTAAGTCTGTTCGCAATGATTTTGGTGAGGATTTTATAGCTGGTATTGCAGAGGGATATAGGGTGGAACCTTTCAAAGATGGACGCTCATTTTTCCTTCGTGATCAGTGCTAAGAAGGATGAATTTGTTCCTCCTATGATTCTAGCATAGGATTGGGATTTCTTGATGAGTTTGGAAAGATCTGACTTGATGATGTTCTATCCATGCTGATAAAATCTGGCCGTAAAGCCATTTGGTCCTGGGGTTTTGTCCGGGTGCAGTTGATCTAGAGCCTCTTTGATTTCTTGCTGATCTATTTCCCTGGCTAACTTAATGTTAACATCTTCCTGAACACTGGCCTGTATCAATGCCAAAGGGTAGGAGGATGGATCACTTGCATCTTGATGAGGCTCTGTGTAGAGTGATTCAAATGCTTGCACCGCTGCCTCTTTGATGCCCTTAAAGTCTGTTATGATCTGGTCCTGAGTGTGAATTTTTGTTACCGATTTGAACTGCTTCCGGGCCTCCACTTTCTTGTGAAATAAATTGGTATTCTTGTCCCCTGCTTCGAGCCAAAGACATCTCGATTTTTATTGCCAATGTTTTTCCTCTTCTCTGCATGCTTGATGCCAAATTTTTGCAGCTTTGCCTCTTGCTGCAATTTTTCCTTTGAAGAATCCACATCTTTCATTTTGAGCTGAAGAGATTCTAATTGCCATTGTGCTTCTTTTCACTCTGAAATGGGGTTTGGAAGGGTTTTGGCCTAGGATTTTAAAGATCTTTTTAACCTTCTGAGCTTTTCTTCCTAGACAAAGAAAGGGGAGCCTTTTACCATACCATTCCAAATTTTGGCTACCAAGGTAGGGTAGATTTCCTCTTGGATCCACCTTGGATTGAAGCGAAAGGGGATTGGACCCAGATTGTTATCAGCGGTCAAGCTTAAGAGATTGGCTTGTGGTCTGATACAGTGTGCAAGAGAATAGTAGAATCGAGGTTAAGTCCCAAGAGGAGGAAGGATCTTTGGACTAGGAATTTGTCCAGTCTAGTTGCAATATGCCCTAGCCCCACCCTCTTATTTGACCAGGTGTATTTCCCTTTCACTGGTTTTATATCCTCCAACTCCCAGGTAGACATTAGATCCTCTACCCATTCCCGTGCTTGGTATTGAACTATTGAGCCTCCTTTTTTCTCACTCGCCAAGAGGGTTAGATTCAGGTCCCCCCCCTAAGGATGATATTGTCCAGAACATTTTGTTGCAAGAAATCCCTTAAGGTCTCCTAGCAAGATTTTTTGTCTTCTAGAAGGACGAGTATATAGAGGTTAAAGAGGCTTACCTCTCTCCCTATTTCCAAGTGAAGTAGGCTGGTGAAGATCGAGTGTTTGCATGCTTAATGCATGAGTAGATCGTACTTTTTGGAGTTTCATATCGTGACAAGGCCGCCCGAAGCCCCTTTGGCACTTTCTGCTATAATGCTACTGATGTTCCATCTTTCTTTGGCTTTCCTATGGAAGTCTTGTCCTTCCATCTTGGTTTCTTGGATCAGCAGGATCTTGGCTTTTGGATATTTTGATAATGTATTTTAGTGCCTCTTCCTTGGGCATACTTTCGAAACCTATGCAATTCCAAGAAACAAATTTCATTGATTACCTGAGGGGGAGTTATGGCCTCCTTGGAAGGCCTTGGACTTCTTCCTAGTTTGTCTGACATTGATCAACTGTTTGATGGTTGGCTGCGATCCATTTAGGACATCCTTGTAAGTATCTTTTTCTCGCTCTGCTATTTTGGATTTCCTTCCTCTTCTTGGTTTTTTTTGAGTGAGTTCATTTCTGCTATCTTCCTCACTGCTACTTCCTGTGGAGATCTTGCCTTCCTCCGTCGCTAGAGCTTTCCCTGGACCTCTGGGGTCTTAAGCTTTGTATTTTCCCTTCTCTTGCGGTGAGGTTTCCACTAGTTCCAGGTTTGTTCTCTGTTGTTTTGGCTCCTTTGCAGGACCTGGCTGCATCGCCACTTCTGTAGTTTCATTTATCCTTTCTGAGTCAATTTCCATACCACTGTTCCTTGTGTCTTTGTTGGATCCAGGATCTTCTTGGTGTGCCAGGGCCGCCTTCTCCAATCTTGGACCTTTTGTCTTTGTGTGGGTTCTTGCTCTACCCACCTGTTGCCATCCATCATTTGTGTCTTTAGCCATGCAAGGTTCTTTGGGGTAGTTTCTTTGAAAATGGCCGTACTCATGACATCCCCTGCATTTAAATGGTAACTGTTCATAGTCGAGTTTTTGGAAGTGCTGCCACTCTCCTACCTTCAGCTTTACTACCTCTGGGAGCCCTACCTCTAGGTTCACCTCCACACAGATACGAGCACAGGAGTACTGATATTTTGGATCTGCCTTATCTATGTAGTTTCCAAAGCCGTTACCGATTGCCTGGAGCGAGGAGCTGTTCCAGCAGTGGATTGGAAGGTTTGGAAGCCTAACCCACACCGAGACTTCCTTGGGGACCTCCAATTCTGGATCAAATCTTGGGTGACAACGATTTAGGTAGAGACCTTGGGGACCCATGAAATAGGGCTCGTTCTTGAAAATCAAATCCTGGTCTGCTTATGAGATAAATTTGAAAATGTGATAACCTATGCCCACTGCATAAAATGTAATGTTGTTCTGTATTAATGGTCTCCAGTTCCTTTGTATCCAGTTGTCTGTAGTTTTGGTGGAGGTCCAAAGCCCCATGAACTGTCCAACCAGACCACATTCCGCTAGGGATACTGCAACTCTCATTTCCTGATCCGGAGGCAAGTCGATTTCAGGTATCGTTTCTAAATGTTTTACAAAGCTAGGCAGTGTCGTGGTTGAAGGTTTCTTGCCCTGGATGGTCATGAGCTTGCGAAAAGTATTGCTGTGTGAGGGAGGGGCACTTGTCTCCCCGCCCCTTGGGGCGTCCGTGGTCGGCCCTAATCGACCTCTGCAGGAAAGCCACAGCTAGCTCAATTTTTTTTTTTTTCCGATGATCCAGTCTCTTTTAGTCATTATTAGTCATTATCCAGTCTCCTATATTTTAGGGGAGAATATTCCACCTGAAAAATATTCTCTTCAATTTGACTAGTTGAGTTGTGTCTAGATGCTGCATTGGTTTTGTCACCATGCAACATTGGGATCATCACCATGATAATGTGCACTTTCCTTGGGATCATCACCAGACTAATGCGGACTTGCCTTGGGATCATCACCAGACTGGAACATTACCCTTGATTCCTTGATCTACTCCTCTCTACACTATGTTGAGTCAATTAACTGAATACTGGTTGACTAGTTAACTCAGCTCATGACAATTATAACATAACTATTAGTTAAGAGAAACACACCTCCTTATGAATCCTATCCACATATTCCATTTGACAATTTAGCTCATGATATTTGAAATTATTTCCAAAACTATTACTCATATATCCAAAATAAAACATGCTTTCCAAAGATCCCTGAAGTCAACTGTCATAAAACAATAGATAAAATAAAACTTAAAAGCCATATTTTCCACTTTGTGATGCAATCTTTCCTTAATTGTTGCTATAACCCTTTGATTTCCCTGAATTTGCCTTTGGATGCGCTGAGCCCTTGGGCGTAATAACATTGATCACGTGGGAACAATCGTCCCCCAAATGCATCTGAGAAGACACAGATTTGTCAGAGCCATTGGAGGGTAAGGAAGGGGCAACAATGGATTTTCCTTTATCAAGGGCATGGTGGGCCTCAGTTTTCAATCTCTTGCTAGCATGAGAGGATTGCACTAGTGAGTGGGGAGTGACTTGGACAATCTGGTTTTTAGGCGGAGGAGCAGGCAAGGCCAAATTGGGCCAGCCACGATGTTGGGAGACTGTCAAGTGGACAATCTCTTTCCATCCATCATTTTTAGGAACCTCGGGTTGCAAAGAGATGTGAGGGGGAGCATGGATACCAGGGGCTTGTGGAACTTGAAAGGGAGGCATTTCAGGCCTCGGTTAGACTACTCCTTGCTCAATCCAATTGAAGAATCTAGCCTGAAACAACTGGCCAAGCTCTTGTGAGTCAACATCAAAATGTGTGGAGAACCTTGGCCTTCTTGGGCCTTTGTTCCAATTACCTCTACCTCTATTTCCTTGGCCATGGCTACCTCGACTGAAAATACTCATTCCTGCATGCATGATTGATTAGAAAATAGTCTTCTAAATAACTATGCATGACAACTCTTACAAATATGAAATAGATTTGGCTCAACAATGTATCAGACTCATGCAATCCAATCCATACAAATTGTTTTACTGTTTATCAATGAGCAGGGGGTGAAGAATGGTTTTGGGATATGCCAGTGGTTTGCATTGAGAGAAACAAGATACAATGAGGGGGAAAAGAACATGGTTACAACTCAATGACAATAGCAATCAACTGTAAAGAAAACCAATAAAACATCACTGTAATCCAAATAAGACACTGCCACTTTCAACTGCTTTAGCATCAAAATTCTCTTGACTGTAATGAATCTTAGAACATGGAGTGAAAAATGAATATGGGAAGGCAATGTGATTTGTAATTAGCAGAAAATGAAAAAAATGGAAGGGAAAAAGAGTGATTACTGTTCATAAAATTAATTAAGTGATCCATAAAACATTCTGTGAAAGGACATGCACTAACCAACGATCATTGTGACCAAATAACAATTATTGTGTATTTAACTAGTTCATTGTTCATAATCAAATGTCCAACACAATGCCATCACAAGACAATATGAATTCCACACAATTTGTAAAGGAGTTCTATTCCTTTCATTTATACACTTTGCATCTTATAAAAATTCTCAAATAGTAACCATTTCCACTCTGTTAACCATCAGAATCAACCACTGCCCTCACCTTACTTCAATCAACAAATACACTCAAAAGTCATGTTTCCAAAATTAACAATGAGGTCACACTATCACTGCAATCGAGCCTTTCATTTAGAATGCAATGCTATTCGTTAAACATAGATAGAGGCAATAAATCCAGTAATCTAGATTAAATTGCAAAAACCAAATTGACATTTAAACAAATAGACAACAATCACCAATCCAACACAAGCTACGCACAAAATAATTCAATCATGCAAGTGTAATTCTGTCACTGCATAAGCCCAATTCAATGAGGTATCAACAACATGCCTATCTTCATAAAAAAAATAATCGTATTGCCACAAAATCATGCTTAAACTCTGTGATTATTTCTGAGTGTGGAACCCAAAATTATCCATATCATGCATAGTGGGAAGCCACCCAAAACACCACGATGCAACATTTCCATTCTACAATTTCAAACACATAGTCATAGTTATTAACTCAACCCCTCGCGCCGAGATATCAATCTAATACATTAATGCTTCAAAATAACCAAACTACAACCAACCATGCTGTGTAAACACTCAGGCTCATGCACTCGAATAATCATAATGCACATAGTGGATGGAATTTCTACAGTCATTCTAGTTGCAATAACCGTTTGTCCCCAGAAGAACTCATAGTTACAATGACCAAATATTCATGGTGTAGCAACACCACACACACAATTGTAGTATGCGTGATCATCATTTATCAATTGTAATCAATGCCAAGTTAAAAATCCAAATAATCTTAGTGCAAAAGGACAATGACTGTATATTTTGAATTGTGCAATTAACAATGCAGGTTTTACCATTATTATAACAAAGGCAATGACTAGATACCAAACCAACACGACNCTTAAACTCTGTGACTATTTCTGAGTGTGGAACCCAAAATTATCCATATCATGCATAGTGGGAAGCCACCCAAAACACCACGATGCAACATTTCCATTCTACAATTTCAAACACACAGTCATAGTTATTAACTCAACCCCTCGTGCTGAGATATCAATCTAATACATTAATGCTTCAAATTAACCAAACTACAACCAACCATGCCATGTAAACACTCAGGCTCATGCACTCGAATAATCATAATGCACATAGTGGATGGAATTTCTATAGTCATCCCAGTTGTAATAACTGTTTGGCCCCAGAAGAACTCATAGTTACAATGACCAAATATTCATGGTGTAGCAGGACCACACACACAATTGTAGTACGCGTGATCATCATTTATCAATTGTAACCAATGCCAATTTAAAACCAAGTAATCTTAGTGCAAAAGGACAATGACTGTATATTTTGAATTGTGCAATTAAGAATGCAGGTTTTACCATTATTATAACAAAGGCAGTGACCTGATACCAAACCAACACAACTGTCACATGAACAACTAGACGATCTTGTACTCAAATTAGTTGACAATATACAACCATCCAACAATAACCAAGTAGTAAACCCGACAGTCCAGGCCGATCTTCTCTATCAAACTTCAAGCTGGAAGGCTAAGGGTTTGTTCTGTAGCCAACATAGGGAGAACAGAGCCAACTCCTTGTAATGGTGAAACCTTCGAGGCCAACAGTGCATACACAGAGAGAACCATGACTCATTCATGGATAGGTAACAAATCCCATGACAATGGGCTGTAACAGAGGAGCGAGACTCCAACACGGCCAGTAACGATACTTAACACACACAGGGTATAACCCTCATGGTTCTCCAGTCAAACAACCACAACACTGAAGTGAAGATAGGGCCAATAACTTAACAAAATAACCCACTGCGCGTCCTTTTATTGGTGAAAAGAAACTAATGCTCAAGTGAACACACCCAGTGACACATAGTGCCTCCAACCATTAAAACCACAAAAGCCAAAGACTGGACATAGTGACAGATGCGTGAGGATAGCTATCCACCCAAGACCAAACAAAAACCCTCCAACTAAACCAACAAGGATAACAGAGAGGCCTTATGGYTGATAACACCCAGGATGACCAATAACTTCTATGAATTCAAGATTATTGCAGAAAGAACCTTCAACGCTTCATTCCAATAACACAATTTTACACAGTTGCAATACTTAAGGAAAACACAAACCAATACACNACAAAGGCAGTGACCTGATACCAAACCAACACAACTGTCACATGACCAACTAGGCGATCTTGTACTCAAATTAGTTGACAATATACAACCATCCAACAATAACCAAGTAGTAAACTCGACAGTCCAGGCCGATCTTCTCTATCAAACTTTAGGCTGGAGGGCTAAGGGTTTGTTCTGTAGCCAACATAGGGAGAACAGAGCCAACTCCTTGTAATGGTGAAACCTTTGAGGCCAACAGTGCATACACAGAGAGAACCATGACTCATTCATGGACAGGTAACAAATCCCATGACAATGGGCTGTAACAGAGGAGCGAGACTCCAACTCGGCCAGTAACGATACTTAACACACACAGGGTATAACCCTCATGGTTCTCCAGTCAAAGAACCACAACACTGAAGTGAAGATAGGGCCAATAAATTAACAAAATAACCCACTGCGCGACCTTTTATTGGTGGAAAGAAACTAATGCTCAAGTGAACACACCCAGTGACACATAGTGCCTCCAACCATTAAAACCACAAAAGCCAAAGACTGGACATAGTGACAGATGCGTGAGGATAGCTATCCACCCAAGACCAAACAAAAACCCTCCAACTAAACCAACAAGGATAACAGAGAGGCCTTATGGCTGATAACACCCAGGATGACCAATAACTTCTATGAATTCAAGATTATTGCAGAAAGAACCTTCAACGCTTCATTCCAATAACACAATTTTACACAGTTGCAATACTTAAGGAAAACACAAACCAATACACCTGAGCCATTAATCATTTTATAACAAGAGAAGACTCATGAGTGGCCAAAAAATGGCATACCTGTAATCGAATACCTTAAAACGTGAGTTGGCCAAGCGGTTCTCCTCTGCTAAGAAATCAGAGCATAACCACAACAAAAAGGTTGCACAATAGCCCAACTAGGGTGGCGGCCAATGGATGGAGTAAAGGTGATGTGNACAAAGGCAGTGACCTGATACCAAACCAACACAACTGTCACATGACCAACTAGGCGATCTTGTACTCAAATTAGTTGACAATATACAACCATCCAACAATAACCAAGTAGTAAACCCGACAGTCCAGGCCGATCTTCTCTATCAAACTTCAGGCTGGAGGGATAAGGGTTTGTTCTGTAGCCAACATAGGGAGAACAGAGCCAACTCCTTGTAATGGTGAAACCTTCGAGGCCAACAGTGCATACACAGAGAGAACCATGACTCATTCATGGAAAGGTAACAAATCCCATGACAATGGGCTGTAACAGAGGAGCGAGACTCCAACTCGGCCAGTAACGATACTTAACACACACAGGGTATAACCCTCATGGTTCTCCAGTCAAACAACCACAACATTGAAGTGAAGATAGGGCCAATAACTTAACAAAATAACCCACTGCGCGACCTTTTATTGGTGGAAAGAAACTAATGCTCAAGTGAACACACCCAGTGACACATAGTGCCTCCAACCATTAAAACCACAAAAGCCAAAGACTGGACATAGTGACAGATGCGTGAGGATAGCTATCCACCCAAGACCAAACAAAAACCCTCCAACTAAACCAACAAGGATAACAGAGAGGCCTTATGGCTGATAACACCCAGGATGACCAATAACTTCTATGAATTCAAGATTATTGCAGAAAGAACCTTCAACGCTTCATTCCAATAACACAATTTTACACAGTTGCAATACTTAAGGAAAACACAAACCAATACACCTGAGCCATTAATCATTTTATAACAAGAGAAGACTCATGAGTGGCCAAAAAATGGCATACCTGTAATCGAATACCTTAAAACGTGAGTTGGCCAAGCGGTTCTCCTCTGCTAAGAAATCAGAGCATAACCACAACAAAAAGGTTGCACAATAGCCCAACTAGGGTGGCGGCCAATGGATGGAGTAAAGGTGATGTGNAACCCAAAATTATCCATATCATGCATAGTGGGAAGCCACCCAAAACACCACGATGCAACATTTCCATTCTACAATTTCAAACACATAGTCATAGTTATTAACTCAACCCCTCGTGTTGAGATATCAATCTAATACATTAATGCTTCAAATTAACCAAACTACAACCAACCATGTCGTGTAAACACTCAGGCTCATGCACTCGAATAATCATAATGCACATAGTGGATGGAATTTCTATAGTCATCCTAGTTGTAATAACTGTTTGGCCCCAGAAGAACTCATAGTTACAGTGACCAAATATTTGTGGTGTAGCAGCACCACACACACAATTGTAGTATGCGTGATCATCATTTATCAATTGTAACCAATGCCAAGTTAAAACCAAATAATCTTAGTGCAAAAGGACAATGACTGTATATTTTGAATTGTGCAATTAAGAATGCAGGTTTTACCATTATTATAACAAAGGAAGTGACCTGATACCAAACTAACACAACTGTCACATGACCAACTAGGCGATCTTGTACTAAAATTAGTTGACAATATACAACCATCCAACAATAACCAAGTAGTAAACCCGACAGGCCAGGCCGATCTTCTCTATCAACCTTCAGGCTGGAGGGCTAAGGGTTTGTTTTGTAGCCAACATAGGGAGAACAGAGCCAACTCCTTGTAATGGTGAAACCTTCGAGGCCAACAGTGCATACACAGAGAGAACCATGACTCATTCATGGACAGGTAACAAATCCCATGACAATGGGCTGTAACAGAGGAGCGAGACTCCAACTCAGCCAATAACGATACTTAACACACACAGGGTATAACCCTCATGGTTCTCTAGTCAAACAATCACAAGACTGAAGTGAATATAGGGCCAATAACTTAACAAAATAACCCACTGCGCGACCTTTTATTGGTGGAAACAAACTAATGCTCAAGTGAACACACCTAGTGACACATAGTGCCTCCAGCCATTAAAACCACAAAAGCCAAAGACTGGACATAGTGACGGATGCGTGAGGATAGCTATCCACCCAAGACCAAACAAAAACCCTCCAACTAAACCAACAAGGATAACAGAGAGGCCTTATGGCTGATAACACCCAGGATGACCAATAACTTCTATGAATTCAAGATTATTGCAGAAAGAACCTTCAACGCTTCATTCCAATAACACAATTTTACACAGTTGCAATACTTAAGGAAAACACAAACCAATACACTTGAGCCATTAATCATTTTATAACAAGAGAAGACTCATGAGTGGCCAAAAAATGACATACCTGTAATCGAATACCTTAAAACGTGAGTTGGCCAAGCAGTTCTCCTCTGCTAAAAAATCAGAGCATAACCACAACAACAAGGTTGCACAATAGCCCAACTAGGGTGGCGGCCAATGGATGGAGTAAAGGTGATGTGCAGTAAATGCACATCGCCTACACCCATATTCAATTAAGTCATTAGTACAGGCCATCC
>JZKD02S0749872.1:871350-887086 GCA_000966675.3 Picea glauca | reverse complement strand
GGAACCCAAAATTATCCATATCATGCATAGTGGGAAGCCACCCAAAACACCACGATGCAACATTTCCATTCTACAATTTCAAACACATAGTCATAGTTATTAACTCAACCCCTCGCGCCGAGATATCAATCTAATACATTAATGCTTCAAAATAACCAAACTACAACCAACCATGCTGTGTAAACACTCAGGCTCATGCACTCGAATAATCATAATGCACATAGTGGATGGAATTTCTACAGTCATTCTAGTTGCAATAACCGTTTGTCCCCAGAAGAACTCATAGTTACAATGACCAAATATTCATGGTGTAGCAACACCACACACACAATTGTAGTATGCGTGATCATCATTTATCAATTGTAATCAATGCCAAGTTAAAAATCCAAATAATCTTAGTGCAAAAGGACAATGACTGTATATTTTGAATTGTGCAATTAACAATGCAGGTTTTACCATTATTATAACAAAGGCAATGACTAGATACCAAACCAACACGACTGTCACATGACCAACTAGGCGATCTTGTACTCAAATTAGTCGACAATATACAACCATCCAACAATAACCAAGTAGTAAACCCGATAAGCCATGCCGATCTTCTCCATCAACCTTCAGACTGGAGGGCTAAGGGTTTGTTTTGTAGCCAACACAGGGAGAACAGATCCAACTCCTTGTAATGGTGAAACCTTCAAGGCCAAAAATGCATACACAGAGAGAACCATGACTCATTCGTGGACAGGTAACAAATCCCATGACAAGGGGATATAACAGAGGAGCGAGACTCCAACTCGGCCAGTAACGATACTTAACACACAGAGGGTATAAACCTCGTGGTTCTCCGGTCAAACAACCACAACACTGAAGTGAAGATAGGGCCGATAACTTAACAAAATGACGCACTGCGCGACCTTTTATTGGTGGAAACAAAGTAATTCTCAAGTGAGCACACCTAGTGAGACATAGTGCCTCCAACCATTAAAACCACAAAAGCCAAAGACTGGACATAGTGACGAATGCATGAGGATAGCTATCCACCCAAGACCAAACAAAAACCCTCCAACTAAACCAACAAGGATAACAGAGGGGCCTTATGGATAATAACACCCAGGATGACCAATAACTTCTATGAATTCAAGATTATTGCAGAAAGAACCTTCAACGCTTCATTCCAAGAACAAAATTTTACACAGTTGCAATACTTAAGGAAAACAAAAACCAATACACCTGAGCCATTAATCATTTCATAACAAGAGAAGACTCATGAATGGCCAAAAAATGACATACCTATAATCGAATACCTTAAAACGTGAGTTGGCCAAGCGGTTCTCCTCTGCTAAGAAATCAGAGCATAACCACAACAACAAGGTTGCACAATAGCCCAACTAGGGTGGCGGCCAATGGAAGGAGTAAATATGATGTGCAGTAAATGCACGTCGCCTACACCCACAGTCAATTAAGTCATTAGTACAAGCCAACCAATAATCCATTAACTCAATTAATTAGACCATGTATCAGATCCATCAACCATTAAAACCAATAACGCGATCCATATCAACTCATGCCATAAAATAATCACTGTGCATATCAACTATGTAACCTAATCAAAATCACATAGTTATTATTGTCCATTACCTTCCCCTTGCATTTGTCAAATTCTTCCCCTTGCATTTGTTGCATTGTTTTCATTTCTTTCCAATTGCTTGTATGTGTTACTAACATGTATGTTATGCAGGTGTTCCAAGAACAGGTAGTAGTGGTGTCAATGAATAACATAGGTCGTAGTAACACAAAGAACCAATACTTGATAAGCCTCAAACCATAGCCAATAAAAATAAGATCTCATTAACCATGCATGCCATGCCGAACATCATCACAACATCACAACATCACATATGAACAGACTTGATATCCAATCTACAAGGTGGTCCCACCTACTAGTATTATTTAACTTTAATAATAATAGGCTTTAGCAACACTTTGCGGGAAAAACTTAGTTGCAATTTTAATCGTCAACATGATGGATGGCCTCTAGCAATGTAGGTGCCTCCACATTTAAGGGCACTTTGGGGTGTTCAAGAGTAATGCGAAGTTGTTGAGAAATTCGTTGAAATGTGATGTTAAGGGCACTTTGGGGTGTTCAAGAGAAATGCGAGGTTGTTGAGAAATTCGTTGAAATGTGATGTGTGGTGGTAGTTGGTGAGGGCATTGGACTTGAGTTTATGAGGGGTGAGGGTATTGGACCTACCTTTTTGCAGAAAAACTTCAGTACCTGCAAGTGTAGTAAGAGAAGGTCGGTAATACGATGGAAGGCACATGGGAACAAGGTTGGCTTTCAATTGAATATGCATCAAAGTTCTAAAGAGTATTAGAAAAGCGAAAAAAAAATGTGTTAGTTGGACAGTGTGAGACCACATATGTTCAATATGGTGGAGTAAAAAGGAGAAATATGAATATTGTAATATATTAAATATTTCCAACCAAAACAGGTCCAGATATGCAGAGTATATGGGGACCATGGGAGGGTGGGAGTCCTTGGGGGTTTTCCAAAATAGATTGGTGTTTGGAGAGGATAATCTGTATGTCAGGATGAACAATGAGGAAGGGAGTCTTAATCGCTTAAATGACATGGAACTACGAAATAATGCTAGAATGACCCTTTTTGAGAAGTTTTTTCATTAAGTGGGAACTAATGATCTTGGGGGAACTGAACATGATGCATTAGAACTTGTATCGGTGCCCATCCTGTTGGAAGCTCATGTATAACTCCTTGAAGTCCATGGTGATGGGTCCTAGTGTGCGTAACCATTCAACACCCAAAATAATGTTGCAACCACCCATGTCAATAACAAACATGTTGGATTTAAGATTGTAATCACCAAGTTGTAGGAGTGCATTTTCACAACGACCTCCACATTTCATGGAACTGCCATTAGCAATCATGATTTCAAAGTTATTGAGTGTACAGATATAATAAAGGGTCTCTTAAGTAATCCAATGATGAATAGAATTATGGGTGTTGCCATCATCGATGAGGATAATGACTTTTCGATGCTTGATATAGCCAAGTAACTTAAGGGTTTTGGGAGTAGAGAGGCCAGTGAGAGCATGTAGAGAAATGAGAGGTTCTACTTGAGGTGGATCAGAGGGCGGGCTAGTATCATCGACCTGGGGCAGTTCTTCTAGAGGGGAAACATTACCATCATCATCCATGCACTTGAAAGATTGTATAGATCTTATTTGAACTCCATACTTAAGTGTGCTCATGTTGTTGTAATGGGAAATTGATGAATAATAGAAGGACAAGTTCCACTGATGTTTCCCCATCTTAGGGTTTTACTATGTAAATCTTCTTATTCTCTCACTTGATTTTTATTTTGATCTACTTATGTTATTTGATGCTTAGTATAGGATAAATCTTGGTGTTATGCTAATTTTATGCAATGAAGAGCTTTTGAAGTGGGTAGGTGAATAGAGTTTGAATCTGAATATGTCATTGTAGTAATAACTTGTCATATAGAAACCAATTTAAATGCATCTTAAGAACACATTTATCAAGCATGGAGAATGATCAAATTATTGAAAGTGAAAACTTTTTTTGCAATGCAAAAAATTGAGAAAAAGATCAAACTCCTATAGATTTAATATGTTTTGACACTTGATAGATCCATGCTCATGATGGATTTCAATGGATTTAATGATATTCTATTTTGTTGTTTTATTTTATTCATTAATAATTTATATATTAATATTAACGTATTAAACTCACTTCACATATATTTTTTCTTCTAACTTTTATGTTTCATCAAACTTCACATCTATTTTCTCTCAACTTTGTTTTCACTATTATGTTTCATTAATCTATGTGATGTCAACATTATATTATGCTACACTATACATCTTTATCCTTTTATCCTATTGAATTATAAAAGTGCCTTTTGATATACTTACAAATAAGTGAAATAAAGTTACGATGTCAATGGATGCTTATTGAATCTTTTTATGTATATGAATGATAGAGAAAGAAGCAACCATTTAAGGAAAGAGATGGCCAAAGAGTGTTTGAAAAGTTAACAAAGAGAGTGTTTGAAAAGTTACACTATACATCTCTATCCTATTGAATTATAAAAGTGCCTTTTGATATACTTACAAAGAAGTGAAGTAAAGTTACAATGTCAATGGATTCTTATTAAATCTTTATATATGAATGAGAGAGAAAGAAGTAGCCATTTAAGGAAAGAGATGGACAAAGAGTGTTTGAAACGTTCATAAAGAGAGTGTTTGAAAAGTTCACAAAGAGTATAGAAATAATATACACTTAATCCGATGATGGTGGGGTCATGAAGTAGTGGGTGAACCTTAACTTTTAAAGCATCCTAACAATGAGAGTATTTCATTAGCAATAATGAAGAAAGAGTGACTGATTCCTCTAGTTGGAAAAAAATAATAATGAAAAAATAGTGGATGAGAAAACAAAGGATTCTTGCTTTGGAGCATAGTCCAAACGTGAAGGATGGATGGCCTCTAGCAATGCAGGTGCCTCCACATTTAAGGGCATGTTGGGGTTTTAAGGGCACTTTGGGGTGTTCAAGAGAAATGCGAGGTTGTTGAGAAATTCGTTGAAATGTGATGTGTAGAAAGGGATTAAATGTGATGTGTAGAGAGGGATAATCAGTGCAGATTCATTTTATTTTGGGATTTATAATGTGTAGAGAGGGATTAAATATCTTGAGGTGTAAGATACATAATAGATCCAAAGTTAAGATACAGTCAAGGAATTTGATCCTTCTAGACACCAGATATGATAGGATTTTTTCACTTGAGATGAGTATTAAAATATTTAAGGCTTACACTTATTGGAAATGAACACATTAAAAAATATTTTAACCATAAATTTCAATAATATGGTTATCAATTGAAGCTGCTGGCATATTCTTGGTTGTCCTTCAAAATAGTGATTAGCAAACTTAATTAAAATTTTTCCATCCTTAAGCAGCGGTCATATTGGCAAGCAGTTTCAGCGGCCATATTGTCAAGCACTCTAATGGGCTTATTCGTGCCGCTCCAAAGAGCTAAGATTAATATGCTCCCTTTGTCCTTGAAAGTCTAAACTCCTTGTTCAACCCCCAAGCTCTTCCTTCTTTGTGATGGAGAACCTCACTGACTCCTTTGTATGAGCTTGCCTTTGGTGGAGGATTGAAGTGGTGGAGGCCCAACTGGAGGGACTTAGTTTCTAGGTTCAAATATGTGTCATTATAGAAGTTTGTCACCTATGTACTTCTGCTCATTATTTTAATGGAAATACTCTTTTCTCGTCCAATTGATATCTTGCAATTATTTGAAGTATTATTCCATGGACGTATTTGTCATGTATATTAATGGATTATGTTAATATTTATGCTAACATTATATATTATCACCATATGATTTTGTATCTTGGTTGTTGAGGACAAGTTGCAGGTATAAAGCTATGAGTTGCATGCTCAATGATGGTCTTCATCGAACATCTGCACGAGGTAGGCTCTTGGACTTGTCTTGTTAGCATTTCATTTATATAGCATACTTGGGATTATAGTTGATTTCTACGTGTTATTCTGTTTGTTTTGGTTTACCCCATGTCATAGAGATATTTTCCTTGTAACAGAACTAGCGGCCATACAAGGGAATTAATATTTTTTTGGGGCGTTTGGAGTGTTTTTTTCCTTGATTTTCTTTCTGTTATGTTGAGTTTCCTTGTCGCCTATTGCTTGACAACCTGATCCGGATTATTTTCGGCACGAAATGAGATCGGAGATATAATAAAGAAATGCACAAAGATATTGCAAGAGAGACAAAAATATAAAAGAGATATAGCAGAAATAACAAGAGTCACAGATATACAGTAATACACGATTTCTATTAATGAAATAAATGTACAGAGACTGTAAAATACAGAGTGAAAGACTCGCTAGAATGGTGGTAGCTTATCTCTGAGAAGAGATGTGACGGCTACTTGCATCCGTGAGAAGATGATCACAATGAGGCTTTGAAGGCCTTTTTACAATAAGAAGGAATGCCAAAAACCCTAGACATCCAAAAATCTAACCCTGGGAGATGAAGCCCCAAAAGTCATGTGGGCCCCGTTTGGGTAAGTTGGTGCATCAACTTCCCGGGGTCGTAACTTTTGCATACGATCTTCGTTTTAGGCATATGATAGCTCATTGGAAACATCTATTCGAGAAATACAACTTTTGGGTGAGAAAAATTGATCTATGATCCATGTTGCTCCTCTTTT
The DNA here is from genome assembly GCA_000966675.3 of Picea glauca. Lineage (NCBI taxonomy): Eukaryota > Viridiplantae > Streptophyta > Pinopsida > Pinales > Pinaceae > Picea > Picea glauca. The sequence goes on along the minus strand of JZKD02S0749872.1, from coordinate 880,812 downwards.
TCTCAAAAAACATCATTTAGGGCCTTAAAATGGCCCCGGAAGTTAAAAACTGCTAAAAATAGTAAATTACCAAAATTGCCAAAAACATGTTTTGGGCCAGTTGGAGAAGGTGGGTGGCCACCGATATCCACCTGGATCAATCCTCCCTCCTTAGGAAGAAATGGTCTCCATTGCATTGAGTTCCCAGGGGAGAGGGGAAAGCGATTGCTGAATCTGAATCTTGGTGATCTGCTTGCCTTGCTGGAGAAGTGGCGTTGCTTAGCTTGTTAAAGGCTATCACAAACCTTTGGCTGAAGGGTTTGGACCTTTTTAACCAGTCTGGCTATTTTAGATGACTGTGTGTAGAAGGAATCTTTTTTCTTTGCTGCAACCTTGTCGACCTACTTTTATTGAATAGAAGGTGCTTGGGCTGAAGCTATGGTGGTTACAGTATCCTTCTGTTCACCCTTTGAACATATTGTGAAGAAGCTGAATTTTGTAGTATGAGATACTACCTTGCGACACTGTTTAGGTGGGGAAGTAGTTGGAACTACCTTTGGTATCCTGTAGAGATGACCCCCCAGAGTAACAATGACACTACGAGGGCGAGACTCATAGATATCATGGAATTGCCACATATATGGTTGGCCCAAGAGAACATCACAAACATCCAGTGGGGCAACATCGCATAATACCTCATCCTTGAAGGGTTGGATGCTGTATGACAATTGACACTGCTGGCTGACACGAAGATCTCATCCTTGGCAAAGCCACCCGATGTTGTATGGTTGTGGTTGTGGTGTTGTCGACAATCCCAACTGTTTGATGACCTATTCTGAGATGATGATCTTTTGTCTTCTGCTATCAACAATAAAATGCAGCGGGGTCCACTTCACCCACATCTGTGAATGAAAAAGGTACTCCCCTTCTTCAGGATCTGTTGGTTCTTCTGGTTGAATTGTTGCGGTCACGACAATAACAGTGGGGTCTGCGTTGATGATCTGTCTTTTCCCATTATTTTCAGGATCAGATTCTGAATCAGGGTTCGTCTCCTTGTCTTTGATCTCAACCGCCAATGACTAGTTTGAGCGACATTCATCGGTGTTGTGCCAGGGGCTTTTGTGGAAATCACACCATTTTTCGGTGACCTTCTTTGTCTTCTCGAGACCCTTCTTTTCCTGTGGCTTGGACTGGTTTTCGAGAGACTGATTGTTAGGGATATCTTTGTCATACTTTGGTTGTTGTGGATTTGTAGACCCGAACTCCCGTTTGTTCTGGTGCTTAAATTTCTGCTTGATTTTAACAGCATATCGATAGGCAGCACCAAGTGATGAGATGTCCAAAAAATCCATTTCAGTTTGGATGTATCTGTGTAGAGCCCCACGGTATTTCAGAACCAAATGTCATTCAGAGTCTTTGATACCCATCTTGGTACGCAAGGTATGGAATCTATTGGTGAACTCTGGAATTGATTGTCCCCTCTCTTGCCGCAGTGTGGTCCATCTCATGTACTGGTCCTCATAGTTGTCAATAGGGTAATATTGTTCCTTTACCGCATCCACAAAAAAAGCCCAAGTGGGCTCGGCCCCATATATTCCAGACTCCTCTGTGGAACTCTACTCCCAGTAAGTTTCCCACCAATGTTTGACATGGGGGAGAGCCTTAAGGAGTGCGAAGGTGAAAGACTCGCTAGAATGGTGGTAGCTTATCTCTGAGAAGAGATGTGACGACTACTCGCATCCATGAGAAGATGATCACAATGAGGCTCTGAAGGCCTTTTTACAATAAGCAAGAATGCCAAAAACCCTAGACATCCAAAAACCTAACCCTGGGAGATGAAGCGCCAAAAGTCATCTGGGCCCTGTTTGGGTAAGTTGGTGCATCAACTTCCCGGGGTCGTAACGTTTTCATACGATCTTTGTTTTAGGCGTATGATAGCTCGTTGGAAAGATATACTCGAGAACTACAACTTTTGGGTGAGAAACATAGATTAATGATCCATGTTTCTCCTCGTTTTCTCAAAAAACATCGTTTAGGGCCTCAAAATGGTCCCAGAAGTTAAAAACCGCTAAAAATAGTAAATTACCAAAATTGCCAAAAACATGTTTTGGGCCAGTTGGAGAAGGTGGGTGGCCACCGATATCCACCTAGATCACAACCTATTTTTACATTTCATATGAGTTTCTTAACTTAACCTTTACCTGACATTGTTTTACTGGGTATATGTGTTTTTTCCCTTGACATACACATACATACGCGAGTTGTCTTCCCTAGGGTGTGTACATACACGAGTTTTGTTTAAACAATCGTGTAGACAATAGATTTAGTCTTGCTAGCTGAGTTTGGAGTTTTTTGGGTTAGTTTGTTTGGTTGTCGAGTCTTCTCGGGTCTCTATCCTGACTGTTAAGTTCTTACGGAGTGGTAGGAAACCTTCTTATTGTTGAATTTTCGGGCGATATTTTTTCTTATCATAGTTTTCATTTTTTTTCCTTGCACATTGGTTTGAGTGTTTGCTTCTTGGTATCCTTCTTGGCTTGTCTCTTTTTGGTTGTAGTAGGGTTTGCATGTTAAGCTGTTATTTAGTCCTTGCATTTTCTTTTCTTCTCGCAAGTCTCTCTATTTGTTAAAGTTTCCACCGCATCTCGACTCTTTACCGAAGTTTCCTTCTAAAAGACACAAGGTTAATAAATGTGGTACATATATCTCCACCTCCCAGACTCGTGATCATCTAGTTATGAGTATTGAGTCAAACCTGAATTTCACAGGGAGTCGCTCAAATCCTATATCTTCTATGATTAGTGGGATCCCTTTGACTCCTTCAGCCTCTTGGGGTTCCAAAGATCCCCACCTCTACTTCTACCAAACTTGTGGGTTCTACTTCTTCTTCCACTCCCACTCATTTGGTGGATGTACATTATGTACAACTGTTAGCTAACCCAAATGGTAATCAACAACTAGGAGGGAATAGAACGAAAGGACGAGGTAATAATCCTAAGGGTGGGAAAAATAATAACAAATCCAAGGATGCCACTAACAATGATACATCAAATAATAATGCTGCTGAGGGAAAGAAAGAAAAACAAAAGGTGAAGTTTCCTTGTAAACTTTGTAAAGATGATCAACTTACCCACTTATGCCCAAAAATCGAGAAAGCCTCGAAGCTCTTATCATAGCCACCCACTATTTTGACAAATCTATTTATGCATAGTCAACACATGGCCTTGGGGACCTCCAACAATGGAAATACATCGAGTGGGAGTGAAAACCCCTTGACACATGAAGGTGGCCATCTATGTGTCAATATGGTCAAGTCTCATATTGATGTAGCCATTTGATCTCCTGATTACGGGTCTTCATAGAATGTTGTAGGTCTAGAGTCTCCTCTGTTGGAGTTACTTCACACACACACCTAGGATTTTTTTTTACTAAGGTTTTTCCTTGTTTTTTATCCATTATTAGTCATTATCCAGTCTCCTATATTTTAGGGGAGAATATTCCACCTGAAAAAATATTCTCTTCAGTTTGACTAGTTGAGTTGAGTCTAGATGTTGCATTGGTTTTGTCACCATGCAACATTGGGATCATCACCATGATAATGCACACTTGCCTTGGGATCATCACCAAACTGGTGCATTACCCTTGATTCCTTGATCTACTCCTCATTACACTCTCTTCAGCCAGTTAACTGAAGATTGGTTGACTAGCTAACTCAACTAGGTGGCAGTTCACTCCCGTAACTTCCTGAGAGACTAGAATAGGTGGTAGTTCACTCCCATAACTATTGGTGTGTGTACAGATCACTCTAGACCACCACTATGGCAGATTGGTTCTCCTACAGTCATAGGTGATTTTAGGGGCGAAATTAAGAGGTTTGGAATTTTGGTTGGGCAAATTGTTTACATAAGAAGGTTTTTTGGGTTTACCTATATATAGCCCCAAATTTATTTTCAAATATATATATATAAAACCCTTAGCCCACATATATTTTTGAGTGAAGAGCATGGAAATCCATTTTCGCCCCTTAAAATTTGAACAAAATCCTCTTATTCACCTCAATTTTCTGGTAATGACAATGATTCAAAGGTTTTTCTCCCCCATTTTCTGGTAATGGAAACGATTCAAAGGTTTTTCGCCCACATGTTTTAGTAATGGAAATGATTCAGAGGTATTTTTCCCTAGTTTTATGGTACTGACAACGATTCATAGGTATTTTTCCATGGGTGCCCTCAAATCACGAGTGGAGAGGCCCCGCAATTATCTTACCTTATGTATTTTCCCCTAGTTTTATGGTACTGGAAACGATTCATAGGTATTTTTCCATGGGTGCCCTCAAATCACGAGTGGAGAGGCCCCACAATTATCTTACCTTACCTACATTGAAGGGCCAGTGGAAACAGTGAAGAGCAGGGACAAATACACTATCACATTGTATGGGCCGTTTGATTATTGCTGAGGGGCTGCCCTTCCTAGAATTTGACTGTCTTTGAAGTATATAGTAAGAAGCCAAAGTCATTGATTTTCCTTTTTTTTTTATTATAGAAATTAATATTTTATGCACATGGTTTGTGTCTAAATGGTTGGGTGTTTTACACATATTTTGGCATGATAAAGACATACACATTTTCCTTTTTAGTAAAGGCAATAACATGATTGAAGAATAATTGCAGATAATGGACTTCCAGAAATACCGATGTTTCTTTGTTCAGGAAATTGCAATTTCTGCTTTTGAGCAGATAATTTCAGATGAACTTCAAAAATCTAAGTAGTAATTTCATGGGGATAGTCATAGTGCTTTTATTCCTGATAATGATGATGCACTGTGGGATTATGAGCTATCAGGAGCAATTGGAAAACTTGATAGGGATGAGTATAAAGAGATTTTACTGGAAATGGAGCGATTTCTTCATGATGATATTCAAGCAGAGTTGAAACAAAGAGGGAAATCAGTTATATTTCTCTCTCACACTATCCTGGATAAGATTTGGTGGTTGTTTGTTTAGGCCTTTGTTCTACTCCCTTTTCTAAGAGTGTTGAGAATCTTATTTTCAACTCTATTCCCAGGTTTAAAAGATTCATTACCTAGCATACACCTCTAGATATTTGAAGATGTTATTCTCCCAGTCTTTAATTTCCATTTGAGAAAACCATGTCTCATCTACTGCTCTTAGTCTTGTACATTTCCCTCATCAATAATATTTTATTTTGAAATGTGGTATAGTCCTGTTGGTCCCTGTTGAAAATTTTGTGAATCAGGCTGCCTATTAGCTTCTATCTATTGTAGTAATCATGTTATCCTTTTTAGTATATATTGCTGAATGCTTTCAAGAATATCATTCAACAATCCCAAGGTTTTTTTCTACCACTACCCCTATTCTATTATTATTGGACTATTTATTAAAGAGCCATGCATTGAACTTTTCTCTATTTTCTGGCTGAAATTTGATATTATAATCATTTGTCAACATCATATCAACTTGCCTACCTTATGATCTATAGATTTAAGGTTTTTATTATAGAAATCATTCAAAAACCTTATCCTGTTTCTGTTGGATTTGCTTACTAACTAGATCCGAGGTAAGGTGTGAAAAGGGTGGCCTTACTTGAAAGCTAATCAATGCCAAGATTATTGTTAGATATAGCTCTAAAGTCGTTCATTCTTATGTCATTTTCCAGAATACCCAGTTTTGTGTTTTTTTCTCGGTGTTTTCCCTTCAACAACTGGATAGGATAATTTGACTACTACTTGAATAAAGAAAAATTATTGGTTTTTTAGTAGTCTTGCATAGAATATGCTACTTCATGGATGAGTCAAAATTAGATTGGATTTTTCAGCAGGCTTATATGGAATTTGTTACATATTGGACCAGTGATCTGTTTTAAAGATTTGAAATTGCACAAGAATAGAGAGTGTAGAAGAACCTGTCCAAAGATAACAGGAATTCATGAAATATTTTGAAAACNTCCACCTGAAAAAATATTCTCTTCAGTTTGACTAGTTGAGTTGAGTCTAGATGTTGCATTGGTTTTGTCACCATGCAACATTGGGATCATCACCATGATAATGCACACTTGCCTTAGTATCATCACCAAACTGGTGCATTACCCTTGATTCCTTGATCTACTCCTCACTACACTCTCTTCAGTCAGTTAACTGAATATTGGTTGACTAGCTAACTCAACTAGGTGGTAGTTCACTCCCGTAACTTCCTGAGAGACTAGACTAGGTGGCAGTTCACTCCCATAACTATTGGTGTGTGTATAGATCACTCTATACCACCACTATGGCAGATTGGTTCTCCTCCAGTCATAGGTGATTTTAGGGGCGAAATTTCGCTGATGGGCGAAATTAAGAGGTTTGGAATTTTGGTTGGGCAAATTGTTTACATAAGGAGGTTTTTTGGGTTTACCTATATATAGCCCCAAATTTATTTTCAAAAATATATATATAAAACCCTTAGCCCACATATATTTTTGAGGGAAGAGCATGGAAATCCATTTTCGCCCCTTAAAATTTGAACAAAATCCTCCCATTCGCCTCAATTTTCTGGTAATGCCAATGATTCAAAGGTTTTTCTCCCCCATTTTCTGGTAATGGAAACGATTCAAAGGTTTTTCGCCCCCATGTTTTGGTAATGGAAATGATTCAGAGGTATTTTTCCCTAGTTTTATGGTATTGACAACGATTCATAGGTATTTTTCCATGGGTGCCCTCAAATCACAAGTGGAGAGGCCCCGCAGTTATCTTACCTTATGTATTTTCCCCTAGTTTTATGGTACTGGCAATGATTCATAGGTATTTTTCCATGGGTGCCCTCAAATCACGAGTGGAGAGGCCGCACAATTATCTTACCTTACCTACATTGAAGGGTGAGTGGAAACAATGAAGAGCAGGGAAAAATACACTATCACATTGTATGGGCCGTTTGATGTCTGCTGAGGACTGCCCTTCCTAGAATTTGACTGTCTTCGAAGTATATAGTAAGAAGCCAAAGTCATTGATTTTTTTTTTTTATTATTATAGAAATTAATATTTTATGCACATGGTTTGTGTCTAAATGGTTGGGTGTTTTACACATATTTTGGCATGATAAAGACATACACATTTTCCTTTTTAGTAAAGGCAATAACATGATTGAAGAATAATTGCAGATAATGGACTTCCAGAAATACCGATGTTTCTTTGTTCAGGAAATTGCAATTTCTGCTTTTGAGTAGATACTTTCAGATGAACTTCAAAAATCTAAATAGTAATTTCATGGGGATAGTCATAGTGCTTTTATTCCTGATAATGATGATGCACTGTGGGATTATGAGCTATCAGGAGCAATTGGAAAACTTGATAAGGATGAGTATAAAGAGATTTTACTGGAAATGGAGTGATTTCTTCATGATGATATTCAAGCAGAGTTGAAACAAAGAGGGAACTTAGTTATATTTCTCTCTCACACTACCCTGGATAAGATTTGGTGGTTGTTTGGTTAGGCCTTTGTTCTACTCCCTTTTCTAAGAGTGTTGAGAATCTTATTTTCAACTCTATTCCCAGGTTTAAAAGATTCATTACCTAGTGTACACCTCTGGATATTTGAAGATTTTATTCTCCCAGTCTTTAATTTCCATTTGAGAAAACCACGTCTCATATACTGCTCTTAGTCTTGTACACTTCCCTCATCAATAATATTTTCTTTTCAAATGTGGTATAGTCCTGTTGGTCCCTGTTGATAATTTTGTGAATCAGGCTGCCTATTAGCTTCTAGTTATTGTAGTAATCATGTTATCCTTTTTAGAATATATTGTTGAATGCTTTCAAGAATATCATTCAACAATCCCAAGGTTTTTTTCTACCATTGCCCCTATTCTATTATTATTGGACTATTTATTAAAGAGCCATGCATTAAACTTTTCTCTATTTTCTGGCTGAAATTTGATATTATAATCATTTGTCAACATCATATCAACTTGCCTACCTTATGATCTATAGATTTAAGGTTCTTATTATATAAATCATTCAAAAACCTTATCCTGTTTCTGTTGGATTTGCTTACTAACTAGATCCGAGGTAAGGTGTGAAAAGGGTGGCCTTACTTGAAAGCTAATCAATGCCAAGATTATTGTTAGATATAGCTCTAAAGTCGTTCATTCTTATGTCATTTTCCAGAATACCCAGTTTTGTGTTTTTTTCTCGGTGTTTTCCCTTCAACAACTGGATAGGATAATTTGACTACTACTTGAATAAAGCAAAATTATTGGTTTTTTAGTAGTCTTGCATAGAATATGCTACTTCATGGATGAGTCAAAATTAGATTGGATTTTTTAGCAGGCTTATATGGAATTTGTTACATATTGGACCAATGATCTGTTTTAAAGATTTGAAATTGCGTAAGAATAGAGAGTGTAGAAGAACCTGTCCAAAGATAACAGGAATTGATGAAATATTTTGAAAACAAACACAATATTTAGAAAAAATAGCCATGAACATAAGAGATATGATTTCTCAATGATGCTTTAATTTTGAGAAAAATGCCTTTATTTTAAGTAATGANTCTTGTACACTTCCCTCATCAATAATATTTTCTTTTGAAATGTGGCATAGTCATGTTGGTCCCTGTTGAAAATTTTGTGAATCAGGCTACCTATTAGCTTCTATCTATTATAGTACGCATGTTATCCCTTTTTAGAATATATTGTTGAATACTTCCAAGAATATCATTCAACAATCCCAAAGTTTTTTTCTACCATTGCCCCTATTCTATTATTATTGGACTGTTTATTAAAGAGCCATGCGTTGAACTTTTCTCTATTTTATGGCTGAAATTTGATATTATAATCATTTGTCAACATCATATCAACTTGCCTACCTTATGATCTATAGATTTAAGGTTCTTATTATAGAAATCATTCAAAAACCTTATCTTGTTTATGTTGGATTTGCTTGCTAACTAGATCCGAGGTAAGGTGTGAAAAGGGTGGCCTTACTTGAAAGCTAATCAATGCCAAGATTATTGTTAGATATAGCTTTAAAGTCGTTCATTCTTATGTCATTTTCCAGATTACCTAGTTTTGTGTTTTTTTCTCGGTGTTTTCCCTTCAACAACTAGATAGGATAATTTGACTACTACTTGAATAAAGCAAAATTAGTGGTTTTTTAGGGCGCGTTTTTTAGTAGTCTTGCATAGAATGTGCTACTTCATGGATGAGTCAAAATTAGATTGGATTTTTCAACAGGATTATATGGAATTTGTGACATATTGGACCAGTGATCTGTTTTAAAGATTTGAAATTGCACAACAATAGAGAGTGCAGAAGAACCTGTCCAAAGATAACAGGAAATCATGAAATATTTTGAAAAAAAATCACAATATTTAGAAAAAATAGCCATGAACATAAGAGATATGATTTCTCAATGATGCTTTAATTTTGAGAAAAATGCCTTTATTTTAAGTAATGAGTTGACAAAAGTTAGTCTTGGGCCATCTTTGTTGTAGG
>JZKD02S0749872.1:843453-864822 GCA_000966675.3 Picea glauca | reverse complement strand
AATGAGTTGACAAAAGTTAGTCCTGGGCCATCTCTGCTATAGGAGCAATGATGAGTGCTACCTTCCACCTATTATAACCTTGTTTTGTATCAAACTGAGGTTCATAAGAGTTTAAAAAACCAAAACACTAGATACTTGCTGCACACCCTGCGTACCTTCTCTTTTCTATCTTCCTCTTGTTCCTCCAACACTAGGATGTGGAAGCTCTTCCTCACATCTTGAGGCTTGCAATTCTTCCCTATATCATCTGATTCAGTGGCATTTTCTGCCTCTCTTGAATCATTTTCAACATCTCTTGCCTCCCTTGCAACCTGCACATCACTGCATGATAATTGTCTATCTCCCTGTACCTATTCGCCCTACCGACCAAGTTTTTAGATTCAAACCAACAAGCATCATCCATTTCTGAGGCCTAAAATAACCTAGTTCAGGTTTGATTGTTCATCTATTCTCACATCCCTGCTCACAACCTAGTTTGTACATGGATCCAAAAGTGTATATGCTTTTTCTTTTATCAGAATAACCAACAAACAACAATTTACTACCCCTTTCATCAAAGCTATTACTATTTTCCTTCAAAAATACTTTAGAAGCAACTGAACCAAATATTTAAAAATTACTTGGCTTTGGTTTCCTTCTAGACCATGCCTTCTCACGTTTGACTCCTATCACTCCTCTAGTGGGGCTACCATTCAAAAATAGTCTGCTATATGCATTGCTTTTGCCCATTGTTACAACTCAAACTCTCTCCTAGAAAGAAAAGTTCCAACCTTAGTGGGAGAGCCTAGATGCACTATATGAAAGCTACCAACTGTCACCTTGGTAGCCTTGCCCAACACTTCAGACTAGCTACCCTAGCCCAGGGGGAATCCCTGTGGATAATCAACGCAGATTCATTTTAATTTGGGATTTATAATGTGTAGAGAGGGATTAAATATTTCAAGGTGTAAATTTCTCTTCAAGTTTTGTTCTCTAAAATAATATTTGTAAGTCAAAGAATTTGATCCTTCTCGATGTATAATAGATCCAAAGTTAAGATACGGTCAAAGAATTTGATTCTTCTAGACACCAGATATGATAGGATTATTTCACTTGAGATGAATATTAAAATATTTAAGGCTTACACGTATTGGAAATGAACACATTAAAAAATATTTTAACCATAAATTTCAATAATATGTTTATCAATTGAAGATGCTGGCATATTCTTGGTTGTCCATATTGACAAGCAGTTTCAGCGGCCATATTGACAAGCACTCTAATGGGCTTATTCGTGCTAAGATTAATATGTCCCCACTTTTATAATTTAAAGGATTACTGTAATAATATCAGAAAATGAAAATTAAATAACTAATTAGATCTGGTATTAATAATTTTGCCACATTGTATTAATGTGTTAGGACGAGTAAGATTAGAGTTATACTAGCATAACCACGATAAAAACGGATAACATATTTCATTTACAAACCCTAAATAGAGTTTCTAAATTAATTATGCCTTTCACCTTTCATCAACCACATAATTATGTGGCTTTGCTAGTTTTATTTATGTTCAACACAGGTCACTGAAAACGTCTTTCAACCCAATAAACTTCTTATTGTTATATGTGAAATGCATTAACAAGAATGACGTTTTCATAGCTGTCTTCTGACTGGATTTAGAAGATTAGATATGGAGAAGGTTTGAAATGGGTAGGTGAGAACGAGTAGGTATTAACGTGAAACAAAATCTGATCCGATGAAAAGAATACGTCATTATCTTCACAACTCAGAAAGTGAATGGCCAAAAATAAAGACGATAACTCGTGGATGGAATTTATATGGAGGGACTCAAATCGTCTGCAAGGACTCAATGCATATTCATATGGAGGGACTCAATTCGTACCCTGCTTGACAGAGAGCCCACGACCCTCATTCAAAATATACAGTTGCAACGCATTTGAAGGAAAAACAAAAGCGTTGGTAGCATACATAGTGACAAATCAGATACCGCAAGTTGTCCACGACGATACAGACACTGTTATGTGAGGAGGACGAATCGGCATGTCCAAGAAACAATCTCTTCTTGAAAATTCCCACATCAACAACTGTGTTGTTGACACTTGTGTTGAATAAGTCAATTACACATTGGCAATGCTCCAAAAACATGCATCCATCACCCCATTTTCTATTTGGCAATGAACTCATCTAGTCTATCCCACCTACTCAAGTCTCTTTAATAAATTATCTCAACTAACTATTCTATTGAAAATGCTGTATGTTAGTCTTACTTCAGAATCAGTTGGTCATACATATTCATCATCCTTCCTACTTGTGAATATATTATTAGTGGATAATAATGTGCTAATATTATTAATGCTTGCTTATCAATCACCTAGCAAGTTGACCATTCCTGTTACAACAAATTTTGCCTCACTCCATGCAACTTGCTTGGATGGCCTTTCCATTTCCCTATGTAGACTTGAAGTCCACTTTTCTACCAGCCAAAAAAACATATTTTTCAACATATACGCACCCTATCCATTATACAACAAACATATACGCAAGTTTTTCCACTACAACCCACGTACATCAAGTTTGGCGCTCAAAATTAAAAATTGTGTTGGTTTTCCATGCCATGTCACTAGATCCATGATCCTTGACCTTCCATATACTGGAAACAATCCGACTTGGCCCTTCAGTTCTATTTGAAGGCTATACATTGAGCCATATCCAAGCCTTGAGAGATGGAACAATTCAACTTTGAGAGCAAAGACACTCTGGAGAGATTTCACTTCATATTTAGTTTGTATCCCTTTGTCCTTGAAAGTATGAACTCCTTGTTCAGCCCCCAAGCTCTTCCTTCTTTGTGATGGAGAACCTCATTGACTCCTTTGTATGAGCTTGTCTTTGGTGGAGGATTGAAGTGGTGGAGACCCAACTGGAGGGACTTAGTTTCTAGGTTCATATATGTGTCGTTACAATAGTTTGTCACCTATGTACTTCTGCTCATTATTTTAATAGAAATACTCTTTTCTCGTCCAATTGATATCTTGAAATTATTTGAATTATTATTCCATGGGCGTATTTGTCATGCATGTTAATGGATTATGTTAATATTTATGTTAACATTATATATTATCACCATATGCTTGTGTATCTTGGTTGTTGAGGACAAGTTGCAGGTATAAAGCTTTGAGTTGCGTGTTCAAAAATGGTTTTCATCGAACGTCCGGACGAGGTAGGCTCTTGGCCTTGTCTTGTTAGCATTTCATTTATATAGCATACCTGGGATTATAGTTGATTTCTACGCGTTATTCCGTTTGTTTTGGTTTACCCCATGGCATAGAGATATTTTCCTCCTAAGAGAACTAGCGGCCATACAAGGGAATTAATATTTTTTTAGGGGGTTTGGAGTGTTTTTCTCCTTGATATTCTTTCCATTATCCTGACTTTCCTTGTCGCCTATTGCTTGACAACCTATTTTTACTTTGCATATGAGTTTCTTAACTTAACTCTTTACCTGACATTGTTTGACTGGGTATACGTGTTTTTTCCCTTGATATACACATACATACGCGAGCTGTCTTCCCGTAGGGTGTGTACATACACGAGTTTTGTTCAAACAATTGTGTAGATAATAGATTTAGTCTTGCTAGTTGAGTTTGGTGTTTTTTGGGTTAGTTTGTTTGGTTGTTGAGTCTTCCTCGGTCTCTATCCTGACTGTTAATTTCTTACGGAGTGGTAGGAAACCTTCTTATTGTTGAATTTTCGGGCGATATTTTTTCTTATCATCTTTTTCATTGGTTTTCCTTGCACATTGGTTTGAGTGTTTGCTTCTTGGTATCCTTGTTGGCTTGTCTCTTTTTGGTTATAGTAGGGTCTGCATGTTAAGTTGTTATTTAGTCATTGCATTTTCTTTTCTTTATATAGAAAATACAAAAAAAATTGCTCATTTTGCATTATAGCATTTTCTCTTTTGATTACTTTGCATTGATTTTGACACATGTGGAGAGATTGCATTTCATTGAAATTGTAGAGATTGCATAGGAAAATTTGCATTTAGAAACATACCATCTCTTTGAAATACAAGACTAGTGTTTAGTAGTGTTTTTATATTTGTTTCTTTTTATATGCCGAGTCGCAATACGATCAGTTTCACGAAGGCACCTCTTGAGTAAGTAGAAGCCATTAAAATTAATGCTGATTGATTAAAATTGATTAGAAACAATTTTATTTTTCAGGATACAAAAACACGTATAGGACATAGGGCCTTGGAATAGGATTTTGTGAGTAAACTTCTCCAAGGCTATTAAACTAAATATATGTGTCTGACAAAGGAGTGGTGAAACCCCTTGTGTAATTAGTGACGTTAGGAGGCTCCGCTCACATCGGAGTTAAGCACGAGTTCGTGCGAAGTTGGTTGCAGAGATAGCCCTTTAATACTTTCTTAGCGTCAGAGATATTTCTGGCGTTCTATTCGTATTTGGGTGTCTTGCTAGTACCTTTACCTCCATGAGAGGTGATGCTTTTGAGATTTTAGGCTTTGTTACGCTGCCCATAGGGTGGACCGGACTTACGACTGTTCTCCTCTGCATTAGTTATATTGTGGTGAATCTAGTTGCTTGACATAGGTAGCCACATAGGTTACTTGCAGAGGTTATTTTGCACGTACCCTAAGTTAGATAAGGGTCAGAAAACACACAACCTTTATGGAGGATTACCTCTCCGGGGGGATCTGACCGAATCCGTTGTTAATCCCATGAGGGCCCTTATAACTAATTTTGATACCTCCAATCTTTTGAAGAGAGTATTAGGCCCCTCTTGGGTGAGACATACCTACTCTACTGAGGGAGACCCCCTTTCAACCACTATATCATGTTTGTGTGCATTGGAATTTTTGCTTTATTTTGGTGTAGTCTCTGATTATTAGTTGTCCCTATGATTTGGTTTTATATCTCAAGTATTGAGTCATCATAGAGAAATACCAATCTTCTCACAAGTCTCTCTATTTGTTGAAGTTTCCACAGCATCTCGAGTCTTTACCGAAGTTTCCTTCTAAAAGACACAAAGTTAATAAATGTGGTACATATATCTCCACCTCCCAGACTCGTGATCATCTAGTTATGAGTACTGAGTCAAACCCGAATGTCACAGGGAGTCCCTCAAATCCTATATTCTCTATGATTAGTGGGATCCCTTCGACTCCTTCAGCCTCTTGGGGTGCCAAAGATCCCCACCTCTACTTCTACCAAACCTGTGGGTTCTACTCAACCCATAGGAATGAACCCTTTCATATCTCTTTTTAGTATGCAAGGTTACGATTCTCAGTCAATATCTTCAGTCTCTAATCCCTTTTCTTTTGGTATGCCTAATATGACGTCTCAACTCTCATCCTCCATTCGAGCGGCTAATGCGAATCCTAGTTTTGGACCTGGGGGCATGGCTCCTCTGTATGCTCCTCTCTTATTTGGTGGAGGCCATATTCCCCAAATGAATCCTACAGCTGGAGGTTGGCCTCCTCTTTCTTCCGGGCCTAATCGTTGTCGCAATGCTCCTAGTTGGAGTGCTCAACTGGGTGGACAAGTCACTTCCTATATTCCATCCTTTATCCCCTCTTCCTCCATGTCGATTTTGACAAACACATTTATTATGGAGAATCCCCCTCTGTCCTCTAGAGTTCCAACTGGAGGGATTCAGTTTCATACTATGGGAAACCCCCAACCCAAATCGCCTTCGACTGGGAGCAATGTATATAACCCTCATTATGTCGTTTCTGTGGGTTGGTGCCCATACAACCTTTTATGAATCAATTTGGAAGAGGATATTATCCTACCGGATAGGGCCATGGCATATATGGCCTATAATACCTCCATCCTAATCTTTCCCAGGAGCATGGGCTCAGACACTGCAACCCCAACTCCCTTTTTTGTCCACGCTTAATCTACCAGATTTGTCAAAACTAATGAATGACCTTATGCATCACGATCCATAATGCCCCCCCGTCCCCACCAAGATTCCTTCAGACATTACAAAATTCGAAGCCAATACTAGTGAGGATCTGAGTGATCATGTCACTACTTTTCATCTTTGGTGCTCGTCTAACTTCCCGAATGACGATTCTATTCATTTGAGGCTATTTCAACGCATCCTCATGGGAGTCTCCATGAAATTGTACATTGAGCTACTGGGGGGATGTACATAAACTTTAATCAGATGGTTTTTGTGTTTCTCAGCCACTTTGAGTTGTCGGTTCGTTACGATGTCGACATAGAATTTTTTTTGGCCCTCTTCCAAAATAAAACCACATAGCTCGGACCATATCCAAGAGTGGTGTAGATGGAAGATGTTTATCAAAGCCTACATTCCTCCAAAGTTTCTATTAGAGTGGTTCCTTAAGTCCTTATTCCCTTATATTTCAAAGGATGTCTCTACATCTAGAATAACATCTGAGGAAGAAGCTATTTTCAAAGCCCAACAATTGGACCTCATATATTCTCAATCTGGGATGTTGTATGAAATTCTTCTTGACGTGTTGTGGTCGAATTATGACCCTAGAAAAAATCTTGAGCCTCATGCCGATAACATCATAGGCTATAAAAATGCTAAGTCTATAGATTTGGTGATGAACCAATTGAAATATTTGTCTCTAAGCCAACCTGTGGTAGGACAAGATTCGACTTCTTCTTCCACTCCCACTCAGTTGGTGGATGTGCATTATGTACAACCGTCGGCTAACCGAAATGGTAATCAACAACCAGGAGGGAATAAAACGAAAGGACGAGGTAATAATCCTAATGGTGGGAAAAATAATAACAAATCCAAGGACACTACTAACAATGATACATCAAATAATAATGCTGGTGAGGGAAAGAAAGAAAAAAAGAAGGTGAAGTTTCCTTGTAAACTTTGTAAAGATGATCAACTTACCCACCTATGCCCAAAAATAGAGAAAGCCTCGAAGCTCTTATCATAGCCACCCACTATGCTGACAAATCTATTGATGCATAGTCAACACATGGCCTCGGGGACCTCCAACATTGGAAATGCGTCGAGTGGGAGTGAAAACCCCTCGACACATGAAGGTGGCCATCTATGTGTCAATATGGTCAAGTCTCATATTGATGTAGCCATTTGATCTCGTGATTACGGGTCTTCATAGAATGTTGTAGGTCCAGAGTCTCCTCTGTTGGAGTTACTTTACACACACACCTAGGATTTCTTTTTACTAAGGTTTTTCCTTGTTTTTTATCCATTATTAGTCATTATCCAGTCTCCTATATTTTAGGGGAGAATATTCCACCTGGAAAAATATTCTCTTCAGTTTGACTAGTTGAGTTGAGTCTAGATGTTGCATTGGTTTTGTCACCATGCAACATTGAGATCATCACCATGCTAATGCATACTTACCTTGGGATCATCACCAAACTGGTGCATTACCCTTGATTCCTTGATCTACTCCTCACTACACTCTCTTAAGTCAGTTAACGGAAGATTGGTTGACTAGCTAACTCAACTAGGTGGCAGTTCACTCCCGTAACTTCCTGAGAGACTAGACTAGGTGGTAGTTCACTTCCATAAATATTGGTGTGTGTACAGATCACTCTAGACCACCACTATGGCAGATTGGTTCTCCTCCAGTCATAGGTGATTTTAGGGGAAAAATTTCGCCGATGGGTGAAATTAAGAGGTTTGGAATTTTGGTTGGGCAAATTGTTTACATAAGGAGGTTTTTTGGGTTTACCTATATATAGCCCCAAATTTATTTTCAAATATATATATATATATATATATATATATATAACCCTTAGCCCACATATATTTTTGAGGGAAGAGCATGGAAATCCATTTTCGCCCCTTAAAATTCGAACCAAATCCTCCCATTTCCCTCAATTTTCTGGTAATGACAATGATTTAGAGGTTTTTCGCCCCCATTTTCTGGTAATGGAAATGATTCAAAGGTTTTTCACCCCCATGTTTTGGTAATGGAAATGATTCAGAGGTATTTTTCCCTAGTTTTATGGTACTGACAATGATTCATAGGTATTTTTCCATGGGTGCCCTCAAATCATGAGTGGAGAGGCCCCGCAGTTATCTTACCTTATGTATTTTTCCCTAGTTTTATGGTATTGGCAATGATTCATAGGTATTTTTTCATGGGTGCCCTCAAATCACGAGTGGAGAGCCCCCAAAATTATCTTACCTTACCTACATTGAAGGGCAAGTGGAAACAATGAAGAGCAGGGACAAATACAATATCACATTGTATGGGCTGTTTGATGTCTGCTGAGGACTGCCCTTCCTGGAATTTGACTGTCTTCGAAGTATATAGTAAGAAGCGAAAGTCATTGATTTTATTTTTTTTATTATAGAAATTAATATTTTATGCACATGGTTTGTGTCCAAATGGTTGGGTGTTTTACACATATTTTGGCATGATAAAGACACACACATTTTCCTTTTTAGTAAAGGCAATAACATGATTGAAGAATAATTCCAGATAATGGACTTCCAGAAATACTGATGTTTCTTTGTTCAGGAAATTGCAATTTCTTCTTTTGAGCAGATAATTTCAGATGAACTTAAAAAATCTAAGTAGTAATTTCATGGGGATAGTCATAGTTCTTTTATTCCTGATAATGATGATGGACTGTGGGATTATGAGTCATCAGGAGCAATTAGAAAACTTGATAAAGATGAGTATAAAGAGATTTTACTGGAAATGGAGCGGTTTCTTCATGACGATATTCAAGCAGAGTTGAAACAAAGAGGCAAATCAGTTAGATTTCTCTCTCACACTACCCTGGATAAGATTTGGTGGTTGTTTGGTTAGGCCTTTGTTCTACTCCCTTTTCTAAGAGTGTTGAGAATCTTATTTTCAACTCTATTACCAGGTTTAAAAGATTCATCACCCAGTGTACACCTCTAGATATTTGAAGATGTTATTCTCCCATTCTTTAATTTCCATTTGAGAAAACCACGTCTCATATACTACTCTTAGTCTTGTATACTTCCCTCATCAATGATATTTGCTTTTGAAATGTGGTATAGTCCTGTTGGTCCCTGTTGAAAATTTTGTGAATCAGGCTGCCTATTAGCTTCTATCTATTGTAGTAATCATGTTATCATTTTTAGAATATATTGTTGAATGCTTCCAAGAATATCATTCAACAATCCCAAGGTTTTTTTCTACCATTGCCCCTATTCTATTATTATTGGACTGTTTATTAAAGAGCCATGCGTTGAACTATTCTCTATTTTCTGGCTGAAATTTGATATTATAGTCATTTGTCAACATCATATCAACTTGCCTACCTTATGATCTATAGATTTAAGGTTCTTATTATAGAGATCATTCAAAAACCTTATCCTGTTTCTGTTGGATTTGCTTACTAACTAGATCCGAGGTAAGGTGTGAAAAGGGTGGCCTTACTTGAAAGCTAATCAATGCCAAGATTATTGTTAGATATAGCTCTAAAGTCGTTCATTCTTATGTCATTTTCCAGAATACCCAGTTTTGTGTTTTTTTCTCGGTGTTTTCCCTTCAACAACTGGATAGGATAATTTGACTACTACTTGAATAAAGCAAAATTACTGGTTTTTTAGGGCACGTTTTTTAGTAGTCTTGCATAGAATATGCTACTTCATGGATGAGTCAAAATTAGATTGGATTTTTCACCAGGCTTATATGGAATTTGTGACATATTGGACCAGTGATCTGTTTTAAAGATTTGAAATTGCACAACAATAGAGAGTGTAGAAGACCCTGTCCAAAGATAACAGGAAATTATGAAATATTTTGAAAAAAACCACAATATTTAGAAAAAAATAGCCACGAACATAAGAGATATGATTTCTCAATGATGCTTTAATTTTGAGAAAAATGCCTTTATTTTAAGTAATGAGTTGACAAAAGTTAGTCCTGGGCCATCTCTGCTGTAGGAGCAATGATGAGTGCTACCTTCCACCTATTATAACCTTGTTTTGTATCAAATTGAGGTTCATAAGAGTTTAAGAAACCAAAACACTAGATACTTGTTGCACACCCTGCGTACCTTCTCTTTTCTATCTTCCTCTTGTTCCTCCAGCACTAGGCTGTGGAAGCTCTTCCTCCACATCTTGAGGCTTGCAATTCTAATCTATATCATCTGATTCAGTGACATGTTCTGCCTCTCTTGAATCATTTTCAACATCTCTTGCCTCCCTTTCAACCTGCACATCACTGCATGATAATTGTCTATCTCCCTGTACCTATTCGCCCTACAGACCAAGTTTTTAGATTCAAACCAACAAGCATCATCCATTTCTGAGGCCTAAAATAACCTAGTTCAAGTTTGATTGTTCATCTATTCTCACATCCCTACTCACAACCTAGTTTGTACATGGATCCAAAAGTGTATATGATTTTGCTTTTATCAGAATAACCAACAAACAACAATTTACTACCGCTTTCATCAAAGCTATTACTATTTTCCTCCAAAAATACTTTAGAAGCAACTAAACCAAATATTTAAAAATTACTTGGCTTTGGTTTCCTTCTAAACCATGCCTTCTCAAGTTTGACTCCTATCACTCCTCTAGTGGGGCTACCATTCAAAAATAGTCTACTGTATGCATTGCTTTTGCCCATTGTTACAACTCAAACTCTCTCCTAGAAAGAAAAGTTCCAACCTTAGTGGGAGAGCCTAGAGGCACTATATGCAAGCTACCAACTGTCACCTTGGTAGCCTTGCCCAACACTTCAGACTAGCTACCCTAGCCCAGGGGGAATCCCTGTGGTCTATCTAGCCCAATCAGGTGTAGCAATGGGAGAGTTACTTGGACTAGATTGATTTGCAATTTTTCACCAACTTACTATCAATGATTAAAAACAAGTTAAGATATGTGAGTTGTTTCTAGATTAAACAAGCCTTGATGATGTGTAAATGATTAAAAACAAGTTAAGATATGTGAATTGTTGCTAGATTAACCAAGCCTTGATGATGTGTAAATGAGACAAATTTTTGCTTGTTATAAAGTGTGATCATTTAATGCTGAAAAAAACAATAAAGAGAATATGACACAAAGTAAATTAAGTTTACTTAATCATCGAATATCTCATTGGCCAATAGAATGGCACTCACAATGTTCAAGTTACAAGTCTTAAGAGTATGACAATGTGGAAATGAACTTGAGAGATTTGATCTCTTAATGAACTTAAGAGATTGCATTAAGTGCTGGCAATGTCTTTAGAGAGTATTATTATCCCACTATTGTCACATATATCAGACCTCAAGAATAGTAAGATGCTTCCCATAATTCACTTTACCTAAAAGATACAAAGTATGTTCTGCATGAAATTAAATGATGGTTATTACTGCTGTTATAAACCAATCCCTTAGGACAGTGAGACATTGATCTTAAATCAATAAAGATTGTGTGGAAACATAATTAGCCCTGATATAGTATTCATCAATCCAAAAAAGTTTAATGGTGACGCAACACTTAAATTTTGCCTTTATCCATCAGATTTATATCAGTTAATTACCCACAGTTATATTTAAGATATTGTATTTAGTATCCAACAGTACAATGAACAATAGTATACCAGCACAAAATGACTAGAAAGATCTAGATTTAAAAGAGTAAAACTTGTGCTTTGATATTAGGTAATTTAGTGGACTGTTTGTAAACAAATTAGATGATGAACTGCGTGCACCAACAGTGATATGCCAAGCTCATGAGTGTGCTTTAAAATTTTGTATTAAGGTTGATTTAAATACATTTCACACAAATGTATCAATCTCAAATCCATGTCGTATACATCAACATTTGCATCAAAGTGAAAACTTGCCTTCAACCACAGATTTAACAATAAATAGAGCTGAGATCCACTTAAATTGTTTGGTTGTTCCACCCATAAGTGCATCGATTTATTAAATGTGAAATTTATGATCACAAAGGTGCCCAAACGTTGTTGTAGTGTGATGTATTATGTCCAGATATTAACCAATGAAAACAAGTAAAGTAGGATCTTTATGAATTCAAAACCATAAAAGGCTTGAAATGATATAGTTTATTCACTTAGCAATCCAACGTTCCATTAGGTAACACATCAATTCATTTTTTGCAGCCTCATGAGTATGTGAAGTGCCAAACATTGCATAGATATCAAGCTTTAAGCCAAATTGTTGAGTTCCTTATCCAATCATGAAAGCAAATTTTTAAACCTTTACACCATAAGATTGATTTATGAGTTTTCCATCATTAAGATAAAATCAAATAAAGATTATAAATCTAGCACATTTAGAGTATACCTATCATGAAAATTAGATCTAAGCATAAGATTTAAGAAAAAATGAAGACCTTAGATCCCACTTCAAAATGAAAATCGATCTCAAAATTGAGCTACTTAAGAAGTAAGATCTGCAATTAGGTTCCAAGTTAACAACTGAATATTGAAGAGTTTAGTTCTAGTGAACTTGAAATAAGCAGCTCAGATCCAAGAATGAGGATCTATAAAACCCTAGGTTGCATGTAAAATACAAATGAAAAGGGAAAAATTAATTTGAGATGCAGGGAAAGAAATATGAAAACTGGTTGCTACCATTGGGCATGGAGTCTTAGCTACTCCTTGAATAGTTTCCCTTCTCACCTTGAGTGTTTGAAGTCAAAGTTTAGATCTAAAACTTCAAAACAAACCAGAGGCAGGTTAACCCAAAAGAAAATCTACCTAGGTATTTTAAACTTAAATAATTAAAGCTTACATCTAATGTAAGAAATTAAAACCCTATGATATTCAATTTCAATACTATCAGCTTCAAAAAATTCACAAATAAGTAAGATAGATCAAATATCATACCTTGCATTATTTGTGTTACAATAGTTCTTTCCTCAATGTCTCTTGCATGCCAAAATCCTTATATTATTAACCTAGAACAATCATACTCAATGAAAATAGAGAAGAAAATACATCTATATTGAGCAAAAGTAGTCTTCCAATTGATTCCAACCATGAGGAATGAGAGATGAGCTCTCCTTACATAAATAAGGAGGCACCTCACAAAACCATATGTATATTGAATAATTGAATAATGAATAGATTATTACATTGCACGATATACCTTTATAGGCTTTGACTGGTCATGAGAGTGAATAGGTGTGACCTATGACTCTTCATTGAATGTTGATTAATTATTAATTATTGATAATTATTATTGATTATATTGAATAATTGAATAATGAATGGATGATTACATTTCTCTCATGACGGTATTTTTTTATAGGCTTTGACTGGTCATGAGAGTGAATAGGTGTGACCTATGACTCTTCATTGAATGTTGATTAATTATTAATTATTATTATTTATTATATTTATTATGTTTGTAACAGTCCCCTCACTCACCTTCATTGTTCCAATAGGGCTTGACATTCTTCCTCTGTTTTGTTCAATACTAAGATTTTTGGTGTTTGGCATTTATATTTTACCTGCACATGATCTTATTATACTCTCTCTTAACTAGACATTCAACATCTACTTTCTAGCTTGTTCTTAGATCTTCATATCTTTATGCTTTTAGGATTGATCTAGGAGATGCTTTCACATTCCCATCGTGTTTCAATTTTGATGTAGGGCAATTAATGCAAATTCAGAAATTTTACCTCAACCTTGAGGTTCCTTGGATCTATAACCTATGAACTTTTATCCTTTGGGCCAAAGCTGAAATATAATTTACAACATCATATACTTCACTTCTTTTCAACACAATTCACAAGGCAACAAGAAGAAAAATACTGAATAAGTGTATTTCAATGGAACAAATGTTTCAACCCTTAGGGCACACTTCCCACGCATATAACAGATCTAAAAACACTTATTACAAAAAAATTATTACAGTCCTAAATCTGCCCGTCCAACTTCTATTTGTTTGTTAAATCACTTGACAAAATCTGATCAATGTTATGTCAAATTGGCATGCATAACCAACACTAGAAACTACTCAATGATCATGAGAATTGTTATCTCCTGGATATGCACTCAAGATAAATCCAAGTCATCCAAAATACAAACCCTGGGGCAACTCTTGGAAGTTCTATCTATTCTCACCTCAATAGAACCTTCCTTCACTTTCGGCCTGCTCTCCTCTGGCACAAGGGGGGATACCCTAGATTAAATCATTAATATTCCATATTAACACAGATTTGAAGATCCGATTAGTGATTTGATATGTTTTATAATTTTATTTAGGTAAAAAGGATGAGAAGACTAGAAAAACTAAGTGCCTTGTCCTTTGGGCAAATGGAGTCAAAAGCTAACTGATGAAGAAACTTGGAATGCAAGGGAAAAATCAGCAAGTTATGTGATACATGAACATTGTCATCCAATTCAATCATAGTGATGCATAGAACTAGTGAAAATCTCTCAACAATGCCATTTCATCTTCAACTCAAAATCAAGTAGCATGTGATATAATGGTTAACCATCAAAGTAAAGAGAGCAACATACTGTGATAAAAAATATGAGTGGACAACAACCTTTATCTTTAACAATTCTGCTTACATAAAGGGTTTAGAGGGCTGAATACCTCTCATACAATGTTTTTTGAATACCGCAAAACAACCCACAGAAAAAGTGTAACAACCCTGAAACAACATAAATATACCAGCATAAAACGATGTGGCAGCCCTAGCATAAATGTGATTAATAGCCCAACAAAATGAACATTCTTTCATCGACAACTCTTCGTCCTTTCTACTTGAAAATGACAATGAAGTCTCTCTCCACTTGTACTTCTGATTTGCAAATGAGATGAAGTCTCTTTATATAGAAATCTCTGTGTTAGCAAATGAGATGATTTGCAAATGTGAATTAGCAATGGTTTTTCCATTATTTATGTGTTCAAGAGTTGAGCATTGATATTGAAGTTTTTTTTGGATGTTTTGTCTCTCTGATTCCATTTTTTTTCCAAACTCTGGATTTCTAAGATGAGCTTATCCTTCCCCTGAGTTTTAAGATTTTAGCTTTTGACTTGAATCCTTTCCTTCCTTGATATGTTCATTTTTCTGCTTCTTTAGCATGCACAATTGTTCTTCAAGTTCACTAACTGGTGCCACAAATGATGATGAATCCTCATTGAGCTTGTGGTTCTCTTCTTGAATATGTTGTAGTTATTTTTATATTTTTAATAATCGTTCCTCAACAAACTTGAATTTCTCATAACCTCTCTCATAGTATCCTTTCCATATTTCCAACAACTTTCTCAACTCTAAAGGTATTCAAAGTGCCCAATATCACCCAACATCAAAGTTGTTGGTTTTGGTATAGACATAAACACCCCTCAGTTTCTTGGTTTTCAAAGTGCCCAACATCACCCAAATTGAATTTATAAGCTAAGATATTGACAAAGATATGAAAAAGAATGTAAAAGAAGTAGGAGGGATTGAGGTGGGAAGGTATTTTTATCCAACCATGTTTGATGTTGTATTTAAAACCTTTAGTCCTGAACAACCTCTCAGTCCTTTAGGAAGGGCCACACAAGAAGATGCTCAAGAGTTTATTAGTTTTGTTATGGATCAGTTTCACAATGAACTACTTAAATTGGAAGGTAGTGATCTAAATATCTCTGGTGGAAACAAAATTTCATTGGTTACAGTTAGTGGAAATGATTGGGAGATTGTTGTCCCTAAGAATTGAACTGAAATAATTAGAACACAAACTTTTATGGAGTCAGAACTAAGTGCCATCTTTGGGGGGAAATTGAGGAGTGTTGCCAAATCAAGAGGTAAATATATGTCCTTTACATATTATATATTTGTTTGAAGTGAGAAGCGAATCTTTGATTTGTATCCTTTTGTAGAAAACAGATTCTAAATTTCTACCTTTCATAGTTGCACTAATTTATAATCACATCGTCATCTAGATTATGTAGGGAATCTAGTGGAGACATTATTTTTCAGAAACATAATGTGTATAATAGTGAATGAAATGACTAAAGACAACTGCATAAATAAAACACAATAATGTTGTAGTGGACATAAATTTTATTCTCTATTGGTTGTGTACAATGGTGGTAGCAATCTTTGAGAAGAAATGCATCCTGCTCCCATTAGCCAAAAGCCTCATGCAAGAGGGTGATGCCCTTATTCATTAACATATACAACATAAAATGAAAGGAAAATAATATGGAAAGACCAAGGACAAAGAAGGTGGAAGACTAAGAGTTGAGTGCCCCTAGTTTTAGTTGCAACAATTGATTTGCTGGGATTGTTAACTTTTCACTCCAAACTTTGATTGGGATGCAAGATAGATTATTGGGAATCTATGGTTGAGATATATAATGTGGAAAGTGACATGGACCCTAAAAACAACAACCATGAAAGGATCAAACCATGCGATTTTCAGATTTGACTTGAAACTTCTAAATTCATGGGCTATTATAAAAAGGCTTTAATTGCCACCTAGATCACCATTTTACTTGGAAGCACTGATAATAAAACATAAATGGGATGAGATGGGACTTTCTTCATAGTTCATGAGAATGTTGGAAGTGACATGTCCCTATACTCAGGATGATTTTGATAAAACAATCATAGATGATCTGAGACAACAGGCAACTACTAATGCAACCATGGAACTTTGATAGTGTACCTTCCTATCTTTGTATCTACATGAGGCACTAGATACTAAATAATGTCTCTACATGCTTAAAAAACAAATGCTTGACCAATGTCATTGAGAATTCAATACATTTTAAGGAAAGGTTCCCTATTGAAGATTTGGTGGTTTAGGCTGGTTATTCTTGTGTATGGGATGAAAAAGATATGTTTTGGATTAGACCTATTACCCTTGTGTATGGTGTATTAAGTGGTATTTGATTAATCAAATTGAGGATGAAAGCACTAAGGTTTCACTTTGCCGAAAGAAACATTTCCTTTCTTTATTGCATGCTACATTTGGAAGTTGGCAAATTCCAATGCTTTCAATTCAATGTTTTTGATCCAAAGTGTCTTAGAAACCATTTAACACACATAATGAAGGCCAAATTTTGCACCCTTTTGAAACAATCTATTCCCTATTCATTGGTTTATGATATTTGTAATATCTTGAAATTTATGCACTTAAATATACTAAAAATAGTTTTCAGGAGTATAAATTAGTAATATTGATAGTTCCCAAGCCAAGAAGAAAGAGGGAAGGGATAAAGGAAAAAAGGAATTACGTTAATGCATTGAAATGGAAAAAAAAACATGTTATATGGAATTTACTGATAGTTTAAGTATAAAATAGAAACGATGCTTACATTTGGTTGTTGCATGAATATCTTTTGATTTACATGCACACTGGAAATTGCATTTTTATATTTCATAAGTGGTTTATTACACTTTGGCATATCTCTAGACTCATACTAGCAGAAGCAGATGAAAAAGTGGATCCCGTGGATCTTTACACACAAGCTGCAAATTTCCGGGACCCAGGTTATGCCAGAACACCTTCTATTATATCATCCATCATATGGAATATGAATTCTATGATATATTAACTAGGCCAGCATACGAGACAAGGAAGAACACTTCTTTACAAAAAATCCACTAAGACTTTAAAGGTTTTAATAATTAAGTGAAAGATTCGCCTTTATTTTACAAGATTTTATAATTCAGTGAAAGATTCGCCAAGTTTTTACAAGATTTTATAATTCAGTGAAAGATTCACCAATATTTTACAAGATTATATAATTGACTAAAAGATTCGCCAAAAAAGTATATATACATATTATAATATTGATAAAATAGCCTTCAATTTTTCCTATGTATCATGGGGATTCTCCCAATTATTATACATATAAATTTAGGGGGGGTTCTTAAAATTACCACTGCCTCCAGAGCGCATTCATTGAGTTATACATAGTATATCATGTGTAAATTATTCATTATTCATTACGGTTAATGAGAGTTCTTCCCTTCTTTCTCTCCTTCTTCTTCTTTCTCAATTTCTCTCGGAAAATGTGTGTAGTATTTTCTATCTAGATCTATTATGTTCAGGTTCAACACATTTACATGGTATCAGAGATGATGGACTGCTAAGAAAAATCTACACCAAATTTCTTTGCAGGTACAAAAGATTGAAGACAACGGAAAGATGGATTTCCAAAAAGAATTCATTCTTACACATTACAATTACTTTGCATGGAAGGAGAAAATAGTCATAGATCTCTGAACTAGAGGATTGTATAGGTTAAACTTGAATATAGACAAAGATCCAAAATCATCCATAGAAAAATCCAAGTATTTAAATCGAATGGATGAAGCATTCAAAACAATTTGTAGTCTTATTTCTCCCGATCTCCTTTTTCACATATCTTCCTGTAAGAATCCCAATGAAGACTTGACCACCTTGGAAGGGATCTTTGGAAAACATGATGAGATGAGGGGACACATGCTCGAGGTGTAATTTCTCAAATTGGATCCAAAAATATTTGACAATATTCAAGATTTCTTTACAAAATTCAAGGATTTATTGTCGCAACTCAAAGCTTGCAGGGTTGATAAATCTAAGGAGGAGAAACAAATGGTTCTAACCATTATCTCCAAACTTTGTCCTAAATTCTCTATGTTTGTATCAACATTCCATTCTATCAAATTCACCTTTGGAGCCACCTGGAAGATGCCTTCTCTTGAGGACTTTATCGAATCCCTGACACAAGAGCAAACCAAGCTCATCAACATGGGACAAATCAAAGGACCAAAGGTACATGCACTTATTGTGCAAGATGGAAGCCATAAATATCATAAATCTAAAGATAAAGACAAAAGGAAATCTGATGCACATCCGAAGAAGGAAGGGTACACAAATCCCTTCATCGATTCCTCTGGATCCAAAGGTGGAAAGGGAAGAAAATGGGAGAATTGCACGTACTACCACAAAGGATTCGATCCATAATCCACATGCATGCATAAACAAATAGATCTAATGACTCAAATAATTCATCAAAACAACCTTGGAGATTGCATTCCCAAGGGTCCCAAGAAGAAGAAGCCAGAAGATCAGAATCCCAAGAAAGGAAATCCTAGCCATGCCTTGATTGCCATCAACTCCTATCCTGATTGCCATCAACTCCTATGCCTTGATTGAACCATTTCCCTCCAAGAATTTTTTCTTGTTTCAGTCTTCAGATCCATAGTCTTATGGCAAGGCTGGTGGAAATTCCTTTTGGGAATCCTCCATGCAGGAGGAGTACAACTCCCTCCTCGAGAACCAGACTTGGGATATGGTTCCCCTTCCTTCTAGAAGGAAACTTGTCATATGTAGATGGGTCTACAGGATCAAGACTAGATCGGATGGAAATATTAGCAGATACAAAGCCAGGCCTATTGCCAAAGGATTTCGGCAGGTGCATAGTATTGACTATGATGAGACCTTCAATATAGTAGAGAAGATGGATTCCATATGTTTTTCACTTGCCATTGAGACATCCAAGGGGTGGGAAGTCCAACATATGGATGTGAAGAATGCATTTCTTCATGGTGATGTCTCTGAGGAGATCTATATGGAGAAACCCCAGGAATTTATGCATGACTCATCTTTGGTCTGTCAATTGAAGAAATCTCTTTATGGCATCAAGCAAGCTCCGAAGGCATGGTATGTCAAGATGGAATCCTACCTGTTGTCACAGAACTTTGTACATTGTAAATCAAACCCGAATGTCTACATGTTCCAGATGACTGATTCATTTCTACTCTTAGTTCTGTATGTTGATGATTTGCTGATCACCGGTTGCTCGACTTCAACGATTGCTATAGTCAAGAGGATTCTACATGATAGGTTTTTGATGATCGACATGGGTCCTATACACTTCTTTCTTGGACTCTAGATCAATCAAGATGCATCAGGAATCAAACTGTCTGAGGACAAGTATGCACGAAATATCCTTAAGAGATTTCACATGATAGACTAGAAGTCTACTCTGACTCCTTTCCTATTAGGAGTCAAACTTCAGGATGGCAGGGAAACTCCACTAGTTGATAGCACACTGTACATTCAACTAGTGAGGAGTTTGTTGTATCTCACACACTCTATACTAGACCTCTCCTATGCATTTGGCGCAATTTTCAGGTTCATGTAGGAGCCAGATGAGCTACATTGGAAGGATGCAAATCATATCCTTCGATACGTACATGGAACCATCACCTTTGGGATTCATTATGCAATAGAATCTATAGTAGATCTCATCGGGTTCACTGATTCTGATTGGGCTGGCGATAGCACTGATCACAAGTCCACATCTGGGTACTCACTTAGTCTTGGTTCTGGTCCTATCTTTTGGTTGAGAAAGAAGCAAGCTACCATTTCTGTAATATACCAGATATAAAAAGTATGCATAACAGAAATAAAATGCTAGAGATGGTCGAATAACAACAATATAACTAGAATAATCACCACAATAGCACTGAAATGATATAAGAACAACAACAGAAATAACACTTTGATTCTGAAAGCAATGTTCATAGGCCTCTTCGAGGGGGAAACCTCCAGTTGAGCAACTCTCTATTACAATATTATCCAAGATAGGGTTCTCATACCCTCGACTCCTATTTACACTAAATATGTCTATTAAAAGAAGAATTTAGAGGAAGATCCTTCTAGAAGTGAAATCTTCTATTACATCTTCTTACATCCGCCTTATTCTATTTTGTTGAAAGGGCTTATTAATATTGACCTTTATTACATCCAGATATATTGTTCTACCTATGTGCGGGTTAGGACCCTAACATGTCCGCCCCCTTAAAAACAACCTTTTCCTCAAGGCTTGAGATGAGGAAATCGCTTTAGAGTGGTAGCTGGTTCTCAAGTGGAATATGCTGGAGTTGTATATTTCCATTGGACTATCACTTCCTTGATGGTTCTCTGATGTAGGAGACGCTCACGTTGGTCCAAAACTGCTTCTGGCTCTAGCCAAATGGATCCTTCTTCAGCTAACTCAGGAAGTTTGGTTTGAATTTGGCACTTAGCTCCAATCACCTTCTTTAATCATGAAACATGAAAAACAGGATGTAGCTTCGAATGGTTGGGCAAAGCTAACTAATAGGCTACTTGTCCCACATGCTTGAGAACGGTATAAGGTGTTGGGTATGTGTTATATTCTTTGTACGAGTAGTAGTGTCTGAGCGTCTACATCGGGCACGCATGGGGGGTTAGAGGGGGGTGCAGCGCCCCCGTTTTTTTTTTTTTTTCGGGATGACATATTTCCGCCAGGACGACATATTTCCGGGATGACATATTTCTGGGACGACATATTTCCTCGACCACATGATATTAGGTGGTTTTTCGGCACATGGTTTTTTGCCGATGGTTTTCTATTTCTGGTTAAGGAATTAGGGTTTTGGACTAATCCAGGTCATTGGGTTAGGGTTTTGG
>JZKD02S0749872.1:807258-822577 GCA_000966675.3 Picea glauca | reverse complement strand
GAAAAACAGTTAATGGAGAAGAATTTATGCGTGCATACTCTTTGTCCAATTTTTTCAATAATCTTTATGTTTTCTTCTAAAACTCAGTCTATGAATTCTTAACTGCTCATTTGCTTAGTTTTTCCTCCCCCTTTTCTTCCTCAAATCGACACCCTTTAAACTTTATTCGATCCAACAGTTGTTACTATCTTGCCCTGTGGAGACAATTACCTCTAGATTTGATTTGATCATTGTCTTATAAACCGACCCCATAGCCCAATGGTGATCTGAGAAACTCGTCAACCACATCCTCATCTAAATATTTTCAAAAACCCCAACCCCACACTTGCATAAATAACCTAATACCTATTAAAACAAAGCTATATCAGACAGAGAGATCCCTCTCTGAGTCTTGGAGGGCTAGATCCAAGACTCAAAGTGGTTTTGATGTTGCCTCTGTGACTGCCTTACAGCCTTGAGAAAATTACAGAGCACTAACATGAGGGACAAGTTATGATCTATTACTGGCAAAGGAGAGAGAGAGTGGCACATATCTAGGAGAGGAATTTTTGTATTAGCATAAGAGATCTCTTGGCATTGTATTGGCTATCTATATTAAGGAAGTTTTGCTTGGTTTTCTTCCCCTAGAGGGTTTCCCAGGATAAATGTTGTGCCTCTTGTGATTGTGTATTTCTCAGTGATCTTGGATTATGCTATTGTTATCTAATGAAATGAAAACATCTATAATAATGGCTTAAACATTAACATATATTTCACTTGACAAATCCACATTTTTAAAACTGGATTCTAGCAGAAAGAACACAAGAAAGAACCCGGACGACAAGAAGACTTCGCCAGTTTCTGATCCGGAAAAGATTTTAAAATCAAGAAGATCTCTTAGACAAATCATTTCACCGACACATGTCATATATAAACCAAATTCTTCATGGTTGAACATTAGAGGAACACTTGAGATATCTCTCTCCCTCCCCCTCTCGATCAATACGTTCTCTTTTCCTGAAGTCCACACTCCTACTACCAAACGCTTCGACGAATGTCCTGTGTATCCTAATTTAACCCCCGTCAATTCTCTGATATATTCGTCTTACAATCCTAGAGAAACAAGTTCTCTTCACCTTGGGCCTTCTTTTTCTAGTTTCTTGTGCCTTGACGATCAATTCCCCACAACCTTTCTATCACATTTAAGTACAATCCAAGTTTCAATCTCAAATCTATCAATGGCTACACATGGAGGTTGGGGGGCTGGAGGCGGTGTTGTAGGTGGTACCATAGGTGGCCAAGTACCATTCCCTGGAATTTTTTATAAGGTGGCTGCTAGATATGCCCCTCTTGTCCTCCCAGTTCCCCTACATGACCTTCCAGAAAATTACATGAAAAATCTCCCAAAATTTACAGGGGAAGGCGAGTTAACCGCACAAGAGCACATTGATTTCTTTGACCAATTCACCGATATCCTAGGACTCGAACACAAAGATGTATACTCTAGACTCTTAGTATAAACTTTCGAAGGGAAGGTCAGAACTTGGTTCCGAGGCTTAGTAGCGGGATCTTTAAGGTCATACGATGAACTCGAAAGTGCTTTCATCAGGCAATGGGGAGAAAGAAAAGATCACCTCTATTATCTGACTGAATTCAGGGCTCTTAGAAAGAAAAATTTTGAATCAGTTCTTGAGTTCACTCAAAGATTTGATAAATTGTACAATAAAATTCCCATCGAGGTCAAACCTTCTCAGCCTGCAGCGAAAGTAACTTTCGCTGGAGCTTTCGACCCCGATTTCACCTTACTATTGAGAGAAATGAGATCAGTCAACCTCACCAAGATGCAAGATGATGCAACAGAAATCAAATCAAACATGATGGCTTTAGGAAAGCTAAAAGCCAAAATGGAGGCTGGGAACAAAGAAACTAGAAGATACAGAGAATAAGGAGGATCTTTAGGGTCAGGAAGATCTTTGAGAGACAAAATGGATGACATGGCTAGGATAATTAAAGAACTGTATAATAATATTTCAAAAATGGAATTAGAGCAGACTAAAAATGACCATTTTCCCAAAAAGGATTTCAGAAGGAATCCCAATCCTCAGGTCCCACAAAGACAGATTAAGAATGAGGATCAGAAAATCCCAACCCCCTTCAAGAGTGAAAACTTCATTGGAGAGGAATATTTAGAAGATCTTGAGGAATTAGAGGAAGATATAAACAATCCGGGTGATGATGATCCACAACCCTATTTATCAAGACAAGATTATGAAAAATTCTTAAATAAAGAAAATAGATTGGAAAATGACCTAAATGATAGTACTTCTGAAGATTTGACCTACCAGGGTATTGCTGATGGTATAATGGCAGAGCTTCAACAAAAGTACAATATAAGGCCTAGAAACAGGAGTGTTACAATCACCCAAAAGAAAAAGATCTTTCCAAGGAGCGAGATAGACGAGATAGTTTCAAAACATGTTGAAAAATAGACTGTAAAAACTGACCAAATGGACACACATCCTACCAAGACTAAGGTAGCTGAAACACTCACAGTCAAAACATCGAAAGAGAAAGCTCCTGCAACTGAAACAAAACATTCACCACAAAAGAAAGCTGATAAGAAGGGAGTCAAAGCCCAAAACGTTGAGAATGAAAAAATTGTGGGAAATTTCAATCTGGAAAATGAAATCAATAAAATCAGGATCCCCATACCTCTTGTCGAGCTGGCAAAAAACCCAATGTACAGAAAACAAATTTCCAAGTTGATTAGTGTTTTGGAAGATGAAATCCAAGCCGACGTCATTAACTTAGAAGATGAAAAGTTGAACATAGTTTTGGCCCTCATTTCGAAGGCGCTAAAGACACTGTTGCTCCCTTCTATATCACGTTAACCTTGTTTGACCAACTACTCCATAATTGTATGCTTGATTCTGGAGCATCGCACAATGTAATGCCTAAATCCATTATGGATAAATTGGGCCTCGAAATTACTAGGCCCTATGGAGATTTATATTGTTTCGATTCTAGAAAAGTTAAATGTATAGGCATGATTAAAGACTTGGTGGCAAATCTTGCTCAAATACCTGCGAAAAGCATTCTCATGGACGTAGTGGTTGCTGATATACCTCCAAAATATGGTATCCTGTTATCTAGATCCTAGGGTGCCAAGCTTGGGGGATCCCTCCAGCTTGACATGACATATGCTACAATCTCAGTTTTTGGAGGATAGTTCACACGCCTGTACATAGAGACTAGGTTAGTGTTCATGGTAAGTGATCCGCGCAACCCAAATAATCACCTTGTATATATTGCTGATCAAGATCTAGGTAATTATATCTTATCCATTGACGATGATATTGTTTTAGGTATAGATGAATGTTGTACAGAAGAAAAAATAGAAAAATAAAAAAATAAAAAGAGTGTATATAGTACTAGTGTGTGGAAGATGTTTTTTGACGGTGCTTCATCTTACCTTGGAGCCGGAGCAGGGGTGCTCCTTGTGGCCCCCGATAATCGATTCGTAATCCCTTTTTCCTATAGACTCCATTGTAATTTGGACCACACTAATAACATATGCGAGTATGAAGCCTTAGTATTAGGGTTGGAAGCTGCTAGGAGAATGAAAATAAAAAACCTCTAAATCATTGGTGATGCCGAGCTAATCGTAAAATAGGTAAACCGATAGTACTAGGCCAAATATCCTAGGCCGAGGTCTTATAGGAATTGCGTCTGTGATCTGATCGAAAATTTCTTCTCCTTTGTCAAAATCCACTACATTCCAAGAACTGAAAACCAACAGGCTGATGCGTTAGCCAAAGAAGCCTCAACCTTCACACCTCCCACTGCTTTCAAACTAAAATATCATATACAAATGAGACACCAACCTTCCATACCAAATAACATACAACACTGGCAAGTTTTTGAGGATGATGAACAACTGCGTAAATTTTTAGAATCAATAGAAGAGTTTGTTGAAACTCATGCTGACCAAGAAAACCAAAATGATCTTGTTTGGATCATGTAGGAAGGGGAAGACCCTCAGGAATTTCACGATAAAATCGCCAATCATCATATGCTTGTTCTAAAAAATAACCAGATCCCCAAGGGCCTGATTCCCTTGGAAAGGTTATTTAATCAAGACGATATCCCATTAATATCCACCTTACAACCGCAGCCTAAAGAGGTTGAGGAATATGACATAGGTACCAAAGAAAACCCTCGGTTGGCGAAACTATC
This sequence comes from Picea glauca, assembly GCA_000966675.3. Classification (NCBI taxonomy): domain Eukaryota; kingdom Viridiplantae; phylum Streptophyta; class Pinopsida; order Pinales; family Pinaceae; genus Picea; species Picea glauca. The sequence continues at coordinate 818,362 of JZKD02S0749872.1, read as the reverse complement.
CAAATACCTATCCCTAGAAAACAAAAGTAAATACGCTGAGTTGATTAGAAATTATAAAGACGTTTTCTATAATTGAACATAAAATTTCTTTGAAACCTGGTGTCAAGCCTTTTAAATAGAAACTCAGACAGATAAACCCTATTCTTCTACCAGTAATTGAAAAGGAAGTCAAAAAACTCTTGGACGCCAAAATCATCATCCCACTAAGATATTCCGAGTGGGTGGCTAATTTAGTCCCAGTAAGAAAGAAAAATGGTGAAATCAGACTGTGTGTCGATTTTAGAAACCTGAACCAATCATCACTCAAAGACAATTATCCATTGCCTAAGATGGACCACGTTTTAGAGAGAGTAGTTGGATCTAACAAAATGTCAATGATTGATGGTTTTTCAGGTTACAATCATATCACAGTACACCATGATGATAAGGAATAAACAACTTTCACTATCCCTTGGGGTACCTTCATGTACGATAAAATGCCTTTCGGCTTGATGAATGCAGGGGAAACCTTCCAATGAGCCATGGGCATTGCCTTCATGAGTGAGAAAGATAAATTCGTTGTTATCTATCTCGATGATCTGATCGTTTTTTCAAAATTTGATGCGGAACATCTAGTGCACCTAAAGAAAACTTTCAAGAAATGTCGTAAATTCGGTTTGTCCCTCAATCCCAAAAAGTCTCATTTCGCTATGCAAGAAGGTAAGCTATTGGGTCATGTAGTGTCAAAAGACGAAATCAAAATTGATCCTAAAAGAATTGAGGCAATATATACCATAAATATCCCTAGAAATGTAAAAGAAATCCAATCCTTCCTAGGAAAAATAAATTTCTTGAGAAGATTTATCCCTAACTTCGCTGAAATTGTGAAGCTGATCACAGATATGTTGAAAACGAATAGTGAGATGAAGTGGACAAGTGAAGCCAAAGCATCTTTTCAATGAATCAAAAAATTTATCAGCGAAGTACCAGTCTTAGCAAGTCCTGATTACACAAAATAATTTCTAATTTTTTCCTTCACTTCTGGACACACTATCCCAGTTGTATTGTTACAGAAAAACGAAGAAGGTTTTAAACAACATATTTATTTTTTCAGTAAAAGTATGAGAGACGCTGAGTTGAAATATAATATACTAGAAAAACAAGCTTACGCAATGGTAAAGGCTCTCAAGGGTTTCAGAATGTACGTATTACATTCGAAGATCATAGCCTATGTTCCTACAAGCTCAGTCAAAGACATATTGGTTCAGCCAGATAGTGATGGGATAAGAGGCAGATGGTTAGCTAAGATTCAAGAGTTCGATCTTAAAGTCAAACCAACAAAACTCATTAAAGGCCAAGGTATGGCTAAATTGTTGGCCGAATCCAACTTGCAGGCACTTGGAATAAATCAGCTACAAGAAGACGAGAGTTCTCTATAAATAAGTGAACTCGATTTCGCTACTCCTGCAGTTGAGATTGAAGACATGTTTTCTTCTTCAGTCTGGTATCATGATATTGTTTCTTATTTATTGACCCATCAATGTCCTAGTGAATTAACCCCATCTAAAGCCAGGAAACTGAAGTTGCATGCTATAAAATATTGTATTATAGATGAAAAACTATTTTGGAAGGACCCCCTGGGTTTCTTGCTGAGTTGCTTGGTCAAGACTGAAACTGAAAAGGTTATAGATGAGTTCCATGAGGGAGTGTGTTGAGGACACCATGCTTGGTGAGCCACAGCTTATAAAATCTTAAGAGTTGGATATTACTGGCCCAAACTTTTCACATATGTAAATACTAAAGTTCGAGCTTGTGTTCCCTGTTAGTTGTTTACAGGCAAGCAAAAAATCCCATCTTTACCTCTAATTCTAGTTAAAGCCGAAGACAATTTTTAGCAGTGGGGACTCGATTTTATCGGAGAGATTCACCCACATTCCAGTGCTCAACACAGGTGGATTCTAACCGCAACGAACTATTTTACTAAGTGGGTGGAAGCTATTCCCACGAGAAACATGACTGACACAGTTGTAATCAACTTTCTAGAAGATGCTTTTTTATCTAGATTCAATTGTCCTAGAAAAATAGTCACCGAAAATGCACAAGCATTCAAATCCATGGCTATGGTAAGCTTTTGCCAAAAATTCAACATCATATTAGGACACTCCACAACTTATTATCTGTAGGGCAATAGTTTAGCTGAATCATCTAACAAAAGTCTGACAACTGTGATAAAAAAAATATTGACTGACAATAAGAAGACATGGCATATTCATTTGAAATGCGCTCTATGGGCCAATAGGATAAGTACCAAAAGGGAGATCGAAATTTCCCCTTTTCAGATTGTTTATGGTATCGATGTTATTTTACCAATCAATCTAGCTCTACCTGTAATGAAGATTTGGCAAGATTCAAACGAAGAACCTTACGACATTACTAGGAGGGCAAACTAGTTGGTCGATGTTCAAAAAAATAGGATTGAAGTAAACGAAAAGTTGCAGAGATATCAGGATAAGATGAAGGATTTGTTTGATCAGAAGGCTAAGGATAAAGATTTCCTCCCTAGAGATCTGGTATGAAAATGGGAAGCTAGAAGAGAAGACACTGGAAAACACAAAAAAATCAACTCGATCTGGCAGGCCCTTATAGAGTCTTGGCCTCAAAAGGAGAAAATGCTTTTTCATTAGAAAATCTAAATGGAGATATTCTAAGCACCCCTGTAAATGGGCGATATCTTAAACACTACATGCAGTAATACGTTTTCAAACTTTCATTGTATATATATATATATATATCAATATTTTTCAGAGGATGCAAATACAAAGTAGTTCAAATCTAGCAGTTCACAGAGTTAGTATGAGTGTGTCTGACAGTTATCAATTGTTTGCAGGAAAAGCGTGAGGACTCAAGAGACCAATTTTACTACAGGGGTAAACCGCATGGATAACCATGATAAATACTTTCCCTAAAGGTAATGAGTAAACAATCTTCTGGCTGTAAATACGACGAACTTTTAAGGTATGAACTCTAACCCGAGAACCCGAGTTAAAAATATCCTAAGAGGTACAAGTGAACGAGATGTTGATTTTTCATAAAAAAATAATTTTTTTTTTTTTTTTTATAAATAAATGATTAATACTCGTTAGCACTCCCAAGTTTCTGAGGTTCTCTCACCTTTCCACTTCGATCACTATCAAGCTTACTCTTCAGCCAATCTTGTTTTTCTCCCTTTAAGTCTCATCTTAATTTCGAAAATGTTCAAACTAACTTTCAAAGCAAAGATAGGTAAAATCCTCTATTTTTCCTAAGCCTTGGATGAACCGGAAGTATGTCTGGGCTAATCTTAACCTTTTTAGTCCTTCTACCAGAAATAAAAAGATCGTTTTCGCTCAAGTAAAGTCCCTAAAAAAAAAAGTGTTAATAAAGTTTCCCTGAGATTCTCCATAAAGTTAGAGTGTTCGAGGGACAAAAGTAGATCAATCCAGAGATTTTTAATAAGTTGACAGACCTTTGCTATAATAATTATTTTTTTTCCCTGAGTATGTTACATACTTATTTATTGCCCCCACTTCATAACAAATATGTATAGAAAGAGATGGTAAAAGGAATTTTTTATCGATTGCCCCCATCTAACATAAAGAGTTGGTGAAAGGAAATTTGTTATCGATTGCCCCCATCTAATATAAAGAGATGATGAAAGGAAATTCATTTTATGACTGCCCTCATCTCAACATTTAAATGCTAAAATTAATGAAGTGGTGAAAAGAAATTCATTGTGGAAAATCTGATAACTTCACTGGGGTATTGAACAGGCCCGCTGGCAGTGAAGAAATGTCTCCATAACGGACAAGGCTGTTATATACAAATTGCAAGATGCTCTGGTATTTTTCTTCTTTCATCCAGATTACACTCTAAGATTATGGGATTCCATATTACACTCTAAGAGTCTCTCGATGCAAATACGATCAAATAAAAACTGGTAGAATGACTAATCTTGTTTTGATTATCTTGCAAAAGTCTAAGGTCGGTTTTAGAAAGGGAAATCCAAGTGATCCTATCTCGAGATTGTCTAATGCTTTAGTTTGGAAAGTTTTCTGAAGTTAAGGTTGGGATATTTATCCCCTTTGTAGTTTTCACAACTATGTCTCACAGACTAAAATTACTGACCCCATTTACCCAATAAAAGGCACTAAGTCCTCCCATTCTCCTCATCCCACAAGGAGGGGAGGTCCCCAATTGGAGCCTATGTTGAAGCTAGGTTTGAAAATTTTCACCTTTAAAACTAATTTTTTTTGGTTCGGGATTCAGCTTTTCATAAGGTATAATCTTCACTATCAGTCCCAAAGATCGGTACCGAAGTCCCGAAATGATTTCATTTCTTCGTTATAATTAAAGACATAAAGCTCAAGTGTTATTAAAGTCTAGACACACATTCTATAAAGTACTTCAAATCGTGATAATTTAAAACCCTAAAGTAGTTAATTAACCATCTTTTAATCTTTCGGGATTCAGGGTTTAGTCAGAACAACACCTTTTCAATACATTTTGAATCGCGAAATCCTAATTCCCGATTTCCCGAAGGAAGTGAAAGTCAGTTTTAATATTGATTAATTAATTTAAAACTAATCCCATCACGATTTCAGGATTCGGGGTTTAGTGGTGACATACCTCATGTAACCGCGATCCGCAAAACCCCGAAACACGAAGTCTCGACTCAATACTAAAGTTAAGGCTCAAAACTAATCTCATTGCGATTTCGGGATTTGGGGTATAGTGGTGAAATAAATCATGTAACCGTGATCCCCAAAACCCCAAAACGCGAAGTCCTGACTCAATACCGAAATTTAAAGAAAGCTAACTTCATTTAAAATATACATTTAATGGTAATTAAACTTCTTAGGTACTTTCTTTTCAGTCTCTGTCAAAAGAGATTTTTTGAATGTTGATTTTAGAATTGTTGAAATACAACCACATTAATAACGGATAGATCGTGATTCCTGTGACACAAATGTGCATCTCAGAAATATTCTCTGCATTAAAGGTATTAAATTCTTGACAGTTGCGTCAGTACTTTCACCATAAAATGAGTTAAAAGAAAATTAGAGGTTTGTGTTTTGAAAATTATTCTCGCTTTTTCTATCAGAAGTAAGATAATATAGCCAAGCTTTCACACCTCTCTTCTGTGATAGGTTTTTGTTCCAATACAGATTCATGGCACCAAAGAAGGGACCCAAGAAGAGTGAAGATACAGCTGAGAGTTCCAGCCCAGAGGGAGATGTCATATCAGACACCACACCGCATGCTATCGACTCAATAAAATCATGGAGACAAATTTATGAAAATTTGGACTACGAGATAAAAAATTCCCCTAATGACTCCGAGAATCACCTTCGGGACATAGCAGCATCAGAACTTCACAAAATTGCAACACGCCCATGACTCATGGCGTACAACGACATGATCAGTTGGGCTTTGGAAGAGGTTGATATTCCAACGAGAATCATTTTAAATGATCAAGGGGACATTATCGACTCATTCAGACCTGAACATATCCAAGTTATGTACAAACTCTCACTCAATCCTAATTTCATTTACAATTTCGAATTTATAGCGGAATTCTAGAGAAAGGAATGCACTGAGGCAGACCAAACTTACCCCGATTTAATCAAAGGTTGGTGGAGATGTCCATCAAAATTTAGGGCTGATACCCATGGAATTTATGCCACAGCCTCTTTGAATTAGTACATGGTTTATGTAGCTATGATGTTGTGCAGACTCTTCGGAAAAAAGAATCCTTGTCATTTCCCCACAGAATGAGTGCCCTTTTTAGAAGAAGCATCAGAAGGATATAGTTTCAACTGGGACAAGATTTTATCTGATAATATAGCCAAAGAGATTTTGGATTACAGATCTGCAAGAGCCCGAGGTCAACCAGTGGCCTTCTACATGTCAGCATACCTCATGGATGCAATTTTTTTTATGACTCCATTTCCCCTGATGAATTGGAGTTGGAACATAACCTGCCCTGAACCCATTCATGAATATCACTCTGAGCTGTGGAAAGAAAATGCAAAAAAATCGTTTTACGAAATTTTCCATTTTGTGGTGATACCAATGCATAAAATGTTTTTCGACTGTGACCCTCCTCACATTTTTGAAGTAGTTTCAAATAACCTCAAGAAAATAACAGTCTGGTTCATTGAAGAAAGCTTCTCCTACATCCGGGTTTATGGGTGCTCAATCCCCCCTCATGCTCTTCCAAAATTCCTTCTGGATAGACTAGTGTGTAGGGAAGTAGCACACCAAATAGTAAAAGGTGGTATTGGAATAGAGCTAAAGGCAGCTCAAAAGAAGTCTTGTCCAATCTTCCCTGTGCACATCGGGAAATTTTCATTACGAAATTTGGGACATTCTAGGGTGGAGGCAAAAGCACTTGAAGATAGCAAGTTCCATGGAAGCCATGGCAATACCAAACTTTTTTACCATGGGAAAAATGATAAAAAGGATAAAGAAGAGTGATAAAATCATAGCACAATTACGAGAGCAATTAAAGAATGTTGAGGAAAGCATTAGAGAATAAATGAGTAAAAGCTTGGAGCAGACAAGGGCTACCAAAAGGTTAGAGGTTCAATCACTCAAAACGAGTTTGGACGAAATGAGCCAGGAAATAAAAACAAGTCAGCTACAGATTACTCAGCAAAGGGATCACGCAGAATAGTTGCAGGCTAGACTAATATCGATGGAATATCAGATTATAGACCTAAAATCTTTCTAGGCCTAGTCATTGGAAGTGCATTCAAAATTAGAAATTGAACAACAAAAATTGATTTCCAAGATAAAAATTGTTCAGAATTACTTTCAAGGAGTAGATAATGCCTTTGATAATATTATCCTAAGGGAAAAAGAATCCAAAGCAGCGAGGATTACTCTCCAAAAGGAAATTATATATTTGACAGGTGAAGAGGTACCCAAAACTACGAAAGTATCAACCACAGAGCAAATCAGAGGCGATATCATGCTCAAGCTATGGGAAACCAACATAACTGAAAGAAAACGAATAGCAAAAGAAACCAAAGATGACTGTGAAGAAGTTTTTGATCTTTTAGACAAAGGGTCTTTAAATATTGGAAAAGGTAATTGTACAGGACTTTTGGGACAGATCAATATTGTAAGACATCAATTAAATTTTAGGGAAAATTTGAGTGAAATCCAAATGGGAATTTCACAACTAAGAAAAATCGATGTCACCCTAATGGACAGGTTGTTAGTTGAGCCTAACTTAAAGCTGCAGTCAATAAAGTTTACAGATAAAGGATTTGATGATCGTCTTTCCAAGATTTAGAGAAAGGTTTATCTGTTCGAGGCAAGAGATCTTCCAGAACCCCCCATAAATTTTACACAGTTCCTGGAGAGATGCTTTAAATGTATCGAATCAAAAGAAGGAGAGTCATCAGCAAAGTAAAATTATTATTTGGAAGAGTTTTACTTCAAAGAAAATGGAAAAATGGAGAAGATCATGAAAATGGTTTTGGATCTATTTTTTAACAAATAGTTAGTCTCTAAGAATTAGGAAATCACCAACCGTCCTAAGATTGGTGGTTTTGTATAAATGTAATTTTTCAAGACTAAGAAAGGGATTTTTCTGGATGAATTGTAAAGAAAAAACTTCATTTTGCCTGAATCAATATAATATATATTGAAGATTCCATATATGGTCAAGCCTGAGTTATGTGTTTCTCTGTCATTCAATTTTTATTTCATACTTTCGTTTGAAGTGTTTCATGTGATAACTTCTATTATAGTGATTGAACAGTCAGATTATCTAATCGTTTGCAGTTTTTCCTTTGTATCAACTTTCAGCGGATATAATACCTATAAATTTTTTAGGACTCTGAAATTGTACGCTTCTGCAAAGTTATCATCCCTTTTTCTAGTATTAACTTAAAATGAGATTCCTCTTAAATTTATGCCTCATTTTTGTTATACAACTATATGTTTCCTTTTTTTCTTCATTCCATATAATGTCTCCTTTAAATTTGACTCAGATACTAGAAAAGGCCTTTATTTCTATTATACTATTGATTCATAATTTGGAAGTTCTATTTTTATAAATTCGAACTAGAAATTTGCAACCCTTGAAAATATTCTTGATTTCCAAAAAAGAAACCCTCAGCTTTCATGACTGTTCCAGTTACTAGACAACCCAATATAGAATCCGGTCTATCAGATCAAACGAGCATTGCATTAAACCAATTCAATACCATCTTACAAACAACAAATACACGGGTAGAAATTGAACGATCATAGGCTGCAATTGAAAGGGATATTAGCATTCAAGAACAATGAGAAGCTAGACAGAGACAATTAAGGTACCAACTGTGATATCAGTTTCCTTTAAACTAGTTTATTTGACCCATTAATTATCTCTACCTTTTCAGATGCCTTGACAGTATACTTTCGCTCATGGGCTAATTTTCCATGGTTTTTCCAAAAACGAGATTCGCTATTTTAAAAATGATTCGCCCAAATTCTATAGGATAAAATTATTTTACCTTAAAAATCGCCAAAATTTTATAAAAACTATATAAAATCCTTAGAAATTTGAAAAATTTTAGAAAAATATCGCCAAACATTTATAGTTGGCATATGAAAGATTAGTAAGATTCGTCAAGGTTTCTACATTTTAAAATAAATTTCCATCCTTAAAATCATCCATGCTTTCGAGCCTTAAAGTATAAACTCAGGAACAACAACCCCAATAGATAAGGGTGCCACAGATCAACGACATGCAAAATAGCCAACATTTCCTTTTCATAGATGGATTTGCCCAGATTTCTTTCAGATAGTTTCTTGCTGGTAAAGGCCAAATGTCGACCCTCTTACATAAGGATAGCACCAATTCCTTTCCCTAAGGCATCACATTCCAACACAAAGGTCTTTGTGAAATCGGGAAGGGTGAGGACTGGAGTGGTGCCTATGGCCATCTTCAAGGTTTGAAAATCTTGAGATGTTGCTGGAGTCTAAGTGTAAGAGTTATTTTTGAGGAGAGCAGTGAGAGGTGTTGCAATCTTCCCATAATTCTTAACAAACTTGCGATAATACCCTGTTAAGGCCAGAAATCCACGCAAGCTCTTAAGAGTCTTTGGGTGAGGCCAATCTTGCATAGCTTCAATCTTTTTAGGATCCACCCTGACGCCATCCTTGCCAACCAGATGAATCAAGTATTCTACTTCTGAGGCGCCAAAAGCACATTTAGACTGTTTCAGGAAAAGTTGGTGCTGAGAGAGTAGATGGAGAACTCGATCCACATGAGAAAGATGGCTTGTCCAGGTTTTGTTATAGATGAGGATATCGTCAAAGAAAACTAAGACAAAATGATGGAGAAAAGGACATAAGACATGATTCATGAGGCTTTGGAAGGTGGAGGGGGAATTACACAAGCCAAAGGGCATGACCAAAAACTCATAGTGGCCCTCATGAGTTGTAAAGGAAGTCTTGGAAATGTATTCCTCTTTCATATGTATCTGGTGGTAGCCTAAACGAAGATCAAGTTTAGTGAAGAATTGGGCACCACTCAATTCATCCAGGAGGTCATCAATGATAGGAATGGGGAATTTGTCTTTGATGGTAAGTTTGTTGAGGGCATGAAAGTCAGGACACATTCGCCAAGAACCTTCTTTCTTCAGGACCATGACCATAAGAGAAGAGTAGGGGCTTGTGCTAGGGTGGATAACACCTGCATTAAGGAGTTCCTGGACCATTTTCTCAATTTCATTTTTTTGGGAAAAGGGGTAATGATACAGACAAATATTGGGAGGAAGGCTTCCAGGTACAAGGGGAATGGAATGATCATGAACACCACGAGAAGGAGGAAGTCCTTGTGGAGTGGAAAAGACCAATTTATGTTTAGAAAGGATGGCTTGGAGGTCTTGTGTGACCGAGGGTGTCTCTGTTGCTTGTATGGCATGGAGTTGGGCGATAACACCTGAATGACATTTTTTGAGTAGATTTTCCATGCGATGGGAACTAATGATCTCAGGTGAACCGATGGTGATGCCTTGGAACTTATATTGGTGGACCTCCTGGTCGAATTGCATGGTTAAGTCTTTAAAATCCATGAGAATGGGACCCAAAATACTTAGTCAATCTGCACCCAACACAATGTCACAACCTCCCATGTCGATAGAAAACATATGAGATTTCAGGTGGTAGTCACCAATTTGGAGACACACATTTTCACAACGCCCTCCACATTTCATGGAACCACCATTGGCAATCATGATTTGGAAATTATTGACGGTATGGATGTAGCAATGAGTTATTTGGGCAATGTGGTGATGAATAAAATTATGAGTGCTGCCACTATCAAGCAGAATGATGACCTTCCGATGCTTGATGTAACCGATTAGCTTGAGGGTTTGGGAAGCGGATAAGCCAGTGAGAGCATTGAGGGAAATGACCAATTCTACTTCGGGAGGGTCTGAGGGAGGGGTTATGTCAGTGGATTCAGGTGACTTAGACACAAGGGGAGTTTCTACATCCTCTTCCGAAATATCCCTGGAGATGGCTATAAAAATATTTTGTTCTTTACACTTGTGGCCCGAGAAATATTTTTCATCACAGTTATAACAAAGGCCTTTGAGTTGGCATTCAACCATTTCATCCCTGGTCAATTTTTGTATCTATAGTGGAGCAAAAGGAGTAGTGGGATTTACTGGTTTAGGGAAAGGGAAAAAGGGGAGTTTTCGGTTTTGAGAAGATACAACCTGTTGTTCTTCTTTATCTCTTTTAGTAGCCTCCACCCAACTTTGAGGCCGAGTCATGAGGACATGGGCCCTAATCTCATCCTTGAGGCCGCTGATAAAACACTCTCGGAAAAAGGCATCAAACATGCTCTCTGTTCTAAAATCCAGGTGATCAAAGGTAGCTATAAAGTCTTCCACTATTCCTAACTGTTTCAACTTTGTCAAATGGCACAAATGGTTGGTGTCAGTGTCAAAAAATTCATAAAGATCTTCCACAAAGTGTGTCCAAGCAATATACCCTTGACGAGAAGTTTTTCTCCATTGCCACCATTGCCAACGTTCTTGATCTAGATGGAGAACACCATACCGAAGTTTGGCCAAGT
>JZKD02S0749872.1:777179-801973 GCA_000966675.3 Picea glauca | reverse complement strand
AAATAAATATCATTATACATTCATTTGATACAAGTCGAATTTCAGAGGGAAGAAGAAGTAAAAGAAGGTCGGATTTCAAGGGAGGATGAAGTCTTTTGGTGATGTGTTCTAAGTAACAACATGCGTGACCTATCGGTCTTTGGATATTCCTAATTCACTGAGCCGAGATGGCTCTCTAGTTCCCACTGGAACCTTCAATACAAATAAAACCACAAGTCCTTCTTAGAAGCTACATCGCGCGAACAATCACTAGGCGTGAACCCCTATTCTCTGTGACCATTGACGTTACCATTAACTTAATCTGAAAAGATGTTTCGAATTTCACGACTTCACGATTTCTATTGTGAGCCCCCCCCGACTCCTTCGATTCCTGAAACCCCGAAAAGGGATAACAGGTATTTATCTCCTCCCTTATGCTTCCGATGTATGACCTCCAGCCAAGTCTCAGGGCCTCTCCTTCGAGCGCGTCAGAATTTCATGACTTGAGTTCAGGATGTGACTCTTCTCCTTTTCCTGAAGTCCGAACTCATGACTTCCTCTCCATAGATCAATGATATTGAACCTTCTAAGATCCGACGGTCTAGAACGCGTCGAGATTTCGTGTATCAGGGATTCCCAAAAAATAGCTTCCTCCACGCTTTCAACTTCCGAAATGCCGATATCTCAGAGAACCCAATCAATGGCTCTCGTTCCTCCAGATCTAACAACTTCTAATCCTCTCGAGATTGTGAGTGTTGAAAGACACTCGACCTTATCCTCTCCGTTGATATACTAGATCCAATGGTCTACGGATATTTGCGCTTCTCCCTTCGAGAAACTCAACCGTCCGTTCAAGTTCTCAAAAAATACTGGATAAATAACTTGGCGTCCTTCTCCTTGAGCTTGGTTTCTGCGAAGTAACTTCGACCCTCATCCTTCTTTTGAAATTTACAAGACTCTATCCCTCCTAAGCTTGATGTCGTTGCAAACTCAAGGATTCCAAGGGATTCTTTCATGCATTTCTTATGGCTTCACGATAATAATTGATTACTTGAAATCTTCCAACTCTGTGCACTCCTTGCGACAACAGTTCTTCAACCACTCACCTGGTTGGAAAATTCTAATATTTCAAACTACCTATGCATGCCTTTCATGACTCTATGCCATAACTGCAATTTTGTTGGTATAAGAACAACAATATCCCTCATGATCTTTCTAACATAAAACTAAGAATCTTGTCAATGCACTCCTTGAGGTCTTTCACTACACTCCTTGTAGGAATTCTCAGGAAGAGGAACAATCGAAACTCATACTCTCCCTCTCACAGAATTCATACATTCAACATGAAATCATACACATAAAGAATTGAAACAAATGCATAACAGAGGATATAAGAAAACTGTAAACATACCATTGAATAGATGCGAACAATATTCATAACAACACCATGAAATTGAGTCAAATCATTCTTATATTAACTCAAGTGCTTCTGTACATGGGTTCTATAGCAACAACTATCTACTTATACAACTTCTACAATCTCTGTTCTTCTCTTCTCTCCTATGCTCTTTCTCTATAGCTTAATCTTACAGTTGAGAATAATTATACAATAAAATAAATATGAGGGATATTTCTCGAGTTTTCCCTCCTACAACTCTAAGCTATCTTATCGAATTAAAATCTCTACAACTACTTTACATTGATTACATTAATTGCCCACAACCGATAGATGAGAGCAATGCTCAAGATCTGCATTACAATCCCCAACATTTAAGAGAACTTATGTTTCTCCAGATATTACATTAATGTTCCATCCTTTTGAAATTCAAAATATCTTCAAAATGTGCACTGACACGTATCCAACTATCCTCCGCTTTGCACTTGCTTGCGATGCTCCTGCATCATATACTCCTCTGGCTGAAAAATTCACGGGCTCTTGTCCATGAGATCCTACACCGTCTGTCCATGTTTCTGGATATTTGCTTCGCTTTCCCAACTGGCATCCTCAATTGGGTCTCCCTTCCACTTTATCAAATATTCAAAATATGTCTTCCTCTGGGTCTTCTTACCAACTCTGTGATCAATGATCTTTTCCATCTGCGGCTTTTCAGCTACAATCACCTATTTGACCCACTGAACTTCCTATTTATTCTCTTCCCCATATTCTTCATCTGCTCTGTAAGGATACATATCTGCTACATTGAATATGGTTGATATGCCCACATCATCTGGTAATTCTATCTCATAAGCATTTTCCTCAAATTTACTCAAAATTCTACATGGCCCTATCTTTTTCATTTTCAACTTATTATATGTTCCCCTCGGGAACCTTTCTTTTCTTAGATGTGCTAAGACTAGATCTCCCACTTCGAACTGAAACTCTCTTCTGTGTTGATCTGCTATGTGCTTGTATTCTTGGTTGGAACTCTGCAACCTCTCTTTAATCTTACTAAATAGCTCCTTTATCTCTGCTAGAAAATCTTCAGCTCCAACACTCCTGAAGTCATTCTTCTCTAAGTCTCTCAACTCACATACTCCTCTTGGTTTCATTCCATACATTATCTGAAATGGGCTTTATCCTATGCTCCTATTAGGTGAGTCATTATATGCAAAATCCACTTGCGACAGAATTTGATCCCTCTGACTATGGTGTTCAACTACTAAACTCCTAAATAAGTCTCCCAAACTTCGATTTACTACCTTCTTCTGTCCATCCGTCTGAGGGTGATATGATGAGATAAAATATAAACTCTTCCCCAAATTTTTCCATAGTGTCCTCTAGAAATGACCAACAAATTTTGTATCTCGACCTGAAACAATACTCTTGGGTAAACCATGAAGTTGAACAACTTCTTTGAAAAACAGGTTTGCAATGTGTGTTGCATCACTAGTTTTATGACATGGAATGAAATGTCTCATTTTTGAAAATACGTCGACCACCACAAATATGGAATCACAACCTCTTTGTGTCCTCGACAGTCTTAACACAAAATCCATGCTTACCACATCCGATGACCTCTCTGGTACTAGCAATGGTTGATATAATCTTGTGTTATGTCTTTTCCCCATTGCGTGTTGGAAAATTCTACATCCGTTGAAAAATTTCTTGGCATTTGTCCTCATCCCTGGACAATAATATAAACTGTTCAATTGTGAAAATGTATTTTCATGTCCGAAGTGTCCATCCAATCCCCCACTATGTTTTTCCTTCAAAAGTTTTTCTCTCATAGAACTCTTCGGGATACACAACTAATTTCCTTTGAATAGAAATCCATCCTAGATCAAGTATTCAATCCATTGGCTTCTGTCTCTCAGAAAAGGATTCTCACATGATTCATAAGCATCCTTGAAATCTGAATCATCTTTGTACATGTCCTTAAGGCTATCAAAACCTAAGGTCTCACACGAAACTCTTGCAGAATCAAACATTTCCTGCTCAATGCATCAACAACCTTGTTAGCATTTCCAGAAATGTGCTTTATAACAAAAGTAAAGTTTTGTATAAATTCAACCCATTTTGCATGTTTCTGGTTCAATTTCTCATGTCTGGTTATAAACTGTAAGGCCTGGTTGTTGCTATACAAAACGAACTCTTTTGGAACCAGGTAGTGCTTCCATTTCTTTAAAACCTATATGATTGCATAAAAATCTTTATCATACATGGAATAATTCCTTTTGGCATCATTCAACTTCTCACTGAAATATGAAACTGGTCTATTGTCTTGACTCAAGACTGCTCCAATCGCAAATCCTCTTGCGTCACATCTCACTTGAAATGTCTTACTAAAATCTGGCAGAACCAGAACTGGTTGTCGAATTATCTTCTTCTTCAACAACTTGAAACTTTTCTCCGCTTCCCCTATCCAATGAAAAGATTTATGTCTTTTCTTGATCGTGTCCATCATTGGTGCATAAATTCCACTAAAATTTCTAATGAAATTTCTGTAAAAACTGGCTAATCCATGGAAGATTCTGACTTCAAAGATATTTCTTGGCGATGACCATTCTTTGATTTCTTTTACCTTTTCAGGATCCATATTCAACTCATTCGAAGAGATAAAAAACCCCAAATAAACGAATTCTGTCTTCATGAAAGATGACTTCTTCAGATTTATCAACAACTTCTCTTGCTGTAAACTCCTCATCACTAGATTTAAATGTCTCAAATGTTCTTCCATAGTTTCACTGAAGATCAGTATATCATCAAGATACACAATTAAAAACTTCCCAATGAAATCTTTCAAGACTTCATTCATCAATCTCATGAAAGTACTTGGCACATTTGTCAAACGAAACTGCATGACAAGCTATTCATACATCCCTTCATTCATATTGAATGTTGTCTTCCATTCATCACCTTCCCTCACTCTGATATGATGATATCCGCTCTTCAAATCAATTTTTGAAAAAAAATTTTGTCCACTCAAGCAATCCATCAAGTCATCCATAATGGGTAAGGGAAATCTATACCTAATGGTGATTTTGTTTATATCCCTCAATTCTATACACATCCTCCATCCACCATCCTTCTTTGGACTTAACACTGTTGGCACAACACATGGACTCAAGATTTCTTTGATCAACCCTTTGTCCATCAAATCTTGGACTTGCTTCTTAAGTTCTTCATTCTCCTGCGATGTCAATCTGTACGTTTCTTTGTTTGGAAAACTCACTTTTGGTATAAGGTCGATGTGATGGCTTATACTTCTGATGGGCAACAACAAACAAGGTAAATCATCCACCACTATATCAACGAAATTCTCCAGCATTTCCTGAATCTCCTCTGGTAGATCGTCTATTGAGGTACTGGTCAAGATGACTCTAGGTTTTATCGCCACAATAAAGTGCATTTATTCATCTTTATTTACTTCATCCAAAAGTTCCTTCCCACTCATGAGAAATATAGTATTGGTTTTTTCTTCTTTCACCTTCTTGTCCTCAATTGGCAACAACATGTTCATCCTACCATTGTTTTACAAGGTGCATGTGTTCTTTCTTTTGTCATGAATAACATTCCTATGATATTTCCATGGTCTCCCCAACAAAATATGATAGACATCCATGGGAATAACATCACATAAGATCTCATCTCTATATCCCCCTATCTAAAATTCAACTAAACATTGTTTAGTGACTATTACTTGATGTCATTTTTGCAACCACAAAACTTTGTATGGGCTTGGATGTGAAATTGTTTCCACATCTAGATTTTCCATCATCTCTATGGATACTAGATTATTTGTGCTTCCACTGTCAACAATTACCTTTCATACCCTATCCTTGGTCTTGCAAGAAGTTATGAACAAACTGTTCCTTTGGACTAGATTCTCCATCTCTTTCTCTAGCTTTAAGAGAATTTTCCTCATCATTAAGGATCTTCTGCCTTCTGCATCTTTTGCCTCAAGATTTCACATTTGCACTTCTGAAATGTGATCTTCACCTCCTCCATATATTTTTCTATCGGGTCATTCAAAAGATTTGTGTCTGATCTTTCTACAAACAAAACACTTTATTTCACCTCCTCTGCCTCTTCCTCTTCCTATGGCTCGAGGAAAAGCGTTCCTATCGGCATACTATCCTCCTTGTGAGATTCCTCCCCTTTCTCAATGATTACAAGGTTTCTTTTATTCGTCTTTGGGCTTCTGTACTCTGTCCTGGGAAATTTCTTTGCCTCTTCTTTGATTTCTACCTCTTCCCCTTTGACCTTGCTTTCGGGCCAATTTCACTTCTGCCTTTGAAACAATCTGATAAGAGTATTCCACATTCCTGATTGTCACAATGCTCATCTCATATTGAATTTCATATCTCAATCCATTCATGTATCTAGTGACCTTTTCATCATCACTCTCGTGATGACCAACTCTAATGTTGAGTCTGTAAAATTCTTCAGTGTATTCCTTAATCGTCATCCCTTTCTGTCTCAAATTTTGCATTCTTTGAAACATATTAATTTGGTAATATTTGGGTATAAAATTGGTTTTCATATTTGCTACCATCCTATCCCAACTTTTGATTCTTTGTTTTCCTTTGCAATGCCTGTCATCCTGCAGTTCATCCCACCATAGTGTTGCATGCCCTTTCAATCTAGGGACAACGTGCTTTACTTTCTTGTCTTCTTAGATATCCTCATAGTCAAAGTATTTATCTAGATATCTAAACCAATATAGAAGCTCCTCAATGTCTAAGTTGCCTTCATACATCGGGATGTCCATTTTTTCTCTGGCCCCTATTTTGGCAACAACTTTGAATAGACATTCCCCTGCAACATCTTCAGATACAACTTCTTCTTCGGCTCTAGCTTCATTTTCACTTTCGGCCTCACTAATATCTCCAGTATCAAGTGTTTGTCTCTGTGTTGTCTCCATAGCATCCAATTGAGCATGAAGTTCTCTCATTTACCTTTCCATGGCTAGGTCGAGCATGGGTCTCTCTTGACGTCTTCTTGGAGGAATTGTTTCAATCTGTCAATGCAGAATTTAATTCACAACTTTCCTTCTGTCTTACATGGCTTACAAAAAACAATGATTGTAAGCTCTGACACTACCTGACACAACACCCCTACCTCAACAGGTTTTGCGTGACCTCGCGGTGTTTGGATCTTCCTAATTCCTTGAGCCAAAATGGCTCTCTAGTTCCCACTGGAACCTTCAATAAAACCACAGGTCCTTCTTAGAAGTTACACCACGTGAACAAGCACTAGGTGTGAACCCCTATTCCGCGTGACCACTGACTTAACTTGAAAAGGTGTTTCAAATTTTGCGACTTCGTGATTTCTATTGTGTGTCCCCCCTGACTCCTTCGATTCCTGAAACCATGAAAAGGGATAATAGGTCTTTAGGTCCTCCCTTATGCTTCCGACGTATGACCTCCAGCCAAGTCGTGGGGCCTCTCCTTTGAGCACGTCGGAATATCGCGACTCGAGTTCACGATGTGACTCTTATCCTTTTCTCTAAGTCCAAACTTGCGACTTTCTCTCCACAGATCAATGGTCCTGAACCTCCTAAGATCTGACGGTCCATATCACATCGGGATTTTTCATAGCGGGGATTCCCAAAAACATCTTCCTCCACGCTTCTGACTTTCGAAATGCCAATATCTCAGAGCACCCAATCAATGGATCTCGTTCCTCCAGATCAAATGACTGCTAATCCTCCCGATCTTGCGAGTGTTGAAAGACACTTGGGCTTATCCTCTCCGCTAATCTACTAGATCCAACGATCCATGGATATCTGTGCTTCTCCCTCTGAGAAAATCAACCGTCTATTCAAGTTCTCAAGAACTCCTGGAAAAATAACTTGGCATCCTTCCCCCTGAGCTTGGTTTCTGCGATGTAACTTTGACCCTCGTCCTTCCTTTGAAATTTCCAAGAATCTATCCCTCCTGAGCTTGATGCTACTGCAAACTCAAGGATTCCAAAGGATTCTTTCACACACTTTTTTTCGGCTTCACGATAATCACTGATTACCTGAAATCTTCCAACTCTGGGCACTCCTTGCGACAACAGTTCTTCAACCACTCACCTGGTTGGAAAATTCTAAGAATTCAAACTGCCCATGCATGCCTTGCATGACTCTGTGCTATAACTACACTTCTATTGGTATAAGAACAATGATATCCCTCCTAATATTTATGAGATAAATCTCAGAATCTTGTCAACGCACTCCTTGCAAACTTTCACTGCACTCCTTGTAGGAATTCTCAGGAAGAGGAAAAATAAAAACTCATACTCTCCCTCTCACATAATTCATACACATAAAACATTGAAACAAATTCATAAGAGATCATATAAGAAAACTGTAAACATACCATTCAATAGATGCAAACAATATTCATAACAACACCATGAAATTGAGTCAAAGCATTCTTATATTAACTCAAGTGCTTCTGTACATGGGTTCCATAGCAACAACTATCTGCTTATACAACTTCTACAATCTTTGTTCTTCTTTGCTCTCATATGCTCTTTCTCTACAAGTTACTCATACAATTGAGAATAACGATACAATACAATACATACGAGGGAGCTTTCTTGATTTTTCCCTCCTACAATTCTAAGCTATCTTATCAAATTAAAATCTCTACAACTACTTTACATTTATTACATTAATTGACCGCAAACGACAGATGAGAGAAATTCTCAAGATCTACGTTACAACCCCCAAAACATTTAAGATCACTTATGTCTCTCCAAATATTACATTAATGTGCCATTCTTTTGAAATTCAAAATATCTTCAAAATGTGTGTTGGCGCGTATCCAGCTGTCCTCGGCTTTGCGCTTTCTTGAAATTCTCTTGCATCAATATACATAGTATTTATTCCAAAGGAAACATGGATAATGTTTCTCCTATTGTCACGATCGACATCTCTCGAATTCTTGGAAAAATTGAGAACATATATATCGGTGTAGATTGTTTGCCTAAAGAAATTCAGATCTACACTGATATCTTCAAATAATTTCTTGATGTATTTTCTTGGTCGTATGAATAGATGCCAGGGATTGAACCCAACATTATCTAACATGATATTAAGACCCATCTAGATGCTAGACCTGTTCGACAAAATCTTAGTGTTGTTAATCCTAGGAAGGCCCTTGCTATTAAGGAAGAGGTAGATAAGCTACTTAGTGTTGGCTTCATCTACCTGGTTCCCTTGAATTAATGGGTGATCCAGATTTAGAAGA
This sequence comes from Picea glauca, assembly GCA_000966675.3. Lineage (NCBI taxonomy): Eukaryota > Viridiplantae > Streptophyta > Pinopsida > Pinales > Pinaceae > Picea > Picea glauca. Next base: position 793,312 of record JZKD02S0749872.1, on the reverse strand, counting down.
AGAAAAAATTGATTAACATACTGATTATGATAAACACATATATATGAACAATAACACAAATATCCAATGAACAATATCTTTTATTAAATAATGAAATAGGTTGAGACTGTAAAACTACAGAATTGAAACACTTTCTCGAATGGTGGTAGTTATCGCTGAGAAGAGATGTGGCTACTACGTGCATCCATATGAGAATAATGGATTACAATGAGGCTCCAAAGGCCTTTTTGATATTACTCATGAATGAAAAAACCATAGATATCCAAAAACCTAACCCTAGAAGGTGAAACACCAAAAGTCATGTGGGCCATATGGGTAAGTTCATGTAATTTGGTACCTCAACTTCCAAGGGTCGTAAATTTTGTATACGACCTCTGTTTTAGGAACGTGATAGCCCATTGGAAGTGTCTTTCATATATATACACATTCCACTGTCAAACTCTGACTCGGTGTACAATTTGACTATGGAGAGACAAAAAAACAACATTTAGGGCCCCAAAATGACCCTGGAAGTAGAACAAGTTGTGCTGACATGAAAACATACAAAATAAGCTAGTTGGATTAGGTGATAGGCCACCCATATCCACCTCAAGGATGTGTGGGGATTTAGACAACCCCAAAAGGGTAGAGCCCACAATTAAAAAGAAGTATAGAGAAACGTGTTGAACACCAATTGGATACAAGGAGCCAGTTGGAGTAGGTGGGTGGCCACCAATATCCACCTGAATCAATCATCCCCCCTTAGGAAGAAATGGTCTCCATTGCATATATTTCCCCCATCAAGTGAGGAAAATTCTGTTGGATTTGGCCTCGGGTGAGCCACTTGCCTTTCTTTAGAAGTTTCGCTTCCTTGACAACCATATAAAGCTCGATCCACTGCTGGCGAGTTCCCTTGACTTGTGTGTCCACTATATGATTAGTGGATGATTGTTCCATGCAATCAAGGTTGAGTTATGTTGGTGTCAGTTGTTCTGCGATCTTAGAGGTGTTCAATAATGGGGGAAAATATGGCCGAAGGAGGTCCACATTGAATAATGGATGCAGACCAAGGAAGGGTGGAGTCTTGGGCTCAAAATCATTGCTACCCACATACTTGGTAATATTGTAAGGCCTATAACAAAGTGGGGGAAGATTCCGATGGGGCCTGATGAGACGCTCCTTCTGCAAATGTAACCAGACTTTGTCACTAACTTGAAACTGGTGTGGTACCCTATGTTGATCATGGTGTTGCTTATACTTATCATTGGATTTCTAAAAAATCTTCTCGACATGTTGGTGGATGTGCTAAATCCGCTCAATGAATCTGGTGGCTTTGGTGATTGAAGACTGATCAGGGGAAGAGTCTGTCTGTGCGGTGGAAAGAGGAAGTTCAACATCAATGGGTCCCAAGGGTTGGAATCCTATACCCAACTGAAATAGGCTATGGTCGGTGGAACTATGGAGAGCCTTGTTGTAACTATTTTGGACATATGGGACACTCTTGTCCCATGTACATGGATGCTTATAATTGTACATGCGTAAGATGTGCACAATCATTTGATTGATGACCTTTGTTTGGACATCGGTTTGGGGGTGGAAAGAAGTGGATTTTGTGAGTTTGGTGTCCAATAGAGACTAGAGACGCGACCAAAAGGAGCTGAGGAACCTGTTGTGTCGGTCAAATATGATGGTCTATGGTATCCCAAAGTGGAACCACACTCGTTGGAAGAGGATCTTAGTAGTATGTGTCGCTGTTCCATTCTTCTTAAAAGATGTGAGGATTTCCATCTTTGAAAACCGATCAATGACCACAAACACACAATCATTTCCTTTCTTGGTGGATGACAAGACAAACATGTAATTTATTGAGATGGATTCCCAAGGCTTCTTGGGAATAGGAAGAGGTTTATATAAGCCTTACTTCTTGATGTCTGGCTTGGAAATAGCATAGGCAGTGAAAGATCTAATATACTTGCTGATGTCTTATCAAAGTTTTGGCCAATAAAAATGTTTCTGAAGAACAACCACATTTTTCTCCACGCTAAAATGTCCTGCCACCCGATGGTAGTGGGATTCCCAAATCATATTTGCACGCTCACTTGTAGGAACACAGATATGGACCAGGTGGCATAAGAGTTCGTCCTAAATGTGAAAATCATTGAAAGTTGAGTCTTTACCCAATAGTTGATAGGTGGTGGTGAAGTCCGGATCTTGCTGATAAAGTTGGGGCCACTCATATGCTTCATGCCCATAGGAATGGAGCACAGTGGTGAGTGAAGCCACAAGAGGCCAACTGAGGCAGTCAACAACACAATTGGAGATACATGCATTATACTTTATATTGATATGGAACTACTGCAGGTAGGTGGAACACTTCTAATGGCGATCATTCTGCAATTTCCCTTGTATCTGTATGAACCACAGAGGCTTGTGATTAGTGTGTATGATTGTCTCTTTCCCTAGAATGTAATATTTCCATTAACAACAGTTTTGTACAATGGAATACATTTCCTTGTCATAGGTGGGGTATTTCTGGAAAGTATCAGAGAGTGTCTCACTATGGTATGCCATCAGATGCCCGTGCTGAGTGAGAACTGCACCCACAACATAGTCAAATACATCAGTCTCAATATTGAATGGTTGCTGCAGATCAGGCAAGGAGAGTAGTAGATATGAGCACAATAAATTCTTTAGATCATCGAATGATCATTGTTGCTCCTTCCCCCACATGAAATTGGACCTACCACTGCCCTTGGTCACCTGACTGAGGGCCCATGCAATATGGTAGAATCCCAACACAAACCGTCGGTAGAAGTTGGCTAGTCCCAAAAAGATCTGAAGATCGATTAGTGTGGTTGGGGCTGGACAGTCACGAATGAATTGGATCTTAGCTGGATCAACATGTACCCCATGCTCACCAACAATTTATTCCAAGTATTGGACCTTGTTCATACCAAAAGAGAATTTTTCCAAGTTGGCATAAAGCTTGTGATGCCACAAAGTGCTCAAAACCTGTTGAATACGCTGCATGTGCTCCTCCCACGTTTTGCTGAAGATAAGGATGTCATCCAGATATACTACCACAAAGGAGTTGGTGAAGGGTTTCAATACATCATCCATAAACCTCATGAAAGTGGCGGGAGGGCATGAATAAACATTCATAGAGACCTTATTTATACTTTAAGGTTGTCTTCCATACATCAGTTGTTTCGATGGGAACCTGGTGGTAGACAGACTTCAAGTCAATCTTGCTGAAGCACGTTTCCCCCTTGAGTTGGTCAAGAAGGCTATAAATCTTGGGAATGGGGTAGAAGTTCTTGACTGTGATTTTGTTTAAGGCTCTTTAATCAATGTAGAGTCACCAAGTCTCATCCTTCTTTTGCACTAGTACAATCGGGCTTCTGCAAGGGGAGGAGTTGGGTTTGATGTGCCCCTTTTGAAGAATCTCTTGATTTCATCATTCTCCATCAATGAGTGCTGATAGAATGGTCCATTAAGTAGAGGTGCACCAGGGGTCAGATCAATTAGATGCTTGACTTGGCAGTGTGTCAGTACCCTTGTAGGTGATGAGAATATGTCTCTATATTCTTCCACAATCCCGTCCAATTGCTTATACTTCAAAGAGAGGCGTTGTGTAGAGGCCACAGATGTGGCGACGACCTTCTTCTTACTATGAGAATGGATCACAAATAAGATGAACTTCCCATTCTGTGAAATGACCTTATTGGACTTCTTAGGAGAGATTAAAGAAATAACAGTAGGCAGTGCTACCTTTGGGATCCTTTACAATTTTGTACTCAAAGTAATAATAACACTGTGGGGTCTAGACTCATACACAACATGACGCTTCCATAAATATGGTTGTCCTAAAAGAACATCACAACATTCAAGGGGAGCAATATCACACAGTACCTCATCTTTGAAAGGATTTATGTCATAGGGCAGATGACATTGTTGGCTGACACATAGATCTCTTCCTTGGCGAAGCCAATCGATGGTGTAGGGTTCTGGGTGTGGTTTCGTTGGTATGTCTAGCCACTTGATGACCTCTGCTGAAATCAGGTTCTTCTAAATACCACTATTGACAATGAAATAAAGAGGATCCCCCTTGACCCACATCTACAAGTGAAAGAGGAGTTCCCCTTACTTTGGTTCTTCTGGTTCGCTTGGCAAAACTTTGGTGGTAGCGACAGTGGCATCCGGTTCAACATCAATAATCCTCTTCCCTCCTTTAGGATTTGACTGGGAATCAAAATCAGCCTTTGACTTGGAATCCTTCAGCTCAACCACAAGGGACTGCTTGGAGTGACATTGTTTGATGTTGTGCCAAGGAATTTTATGGTACTCACACCATTTTCCCCTGTCCTTATTCTTCTTCTCATTTCCCTTACTGTGTTGCGGATTGGACTAGTTTTATTGAGGGCGACCATCTTGAATTGGTCCCTTGCTATGTGGGTTGGGGATTCCTTTTCCCTACATCGACTGTGAGGGGTTCACAGATCCAAAATCTCACCTTTTCTGCTTAAATTTCTGCTCAATCTTCGCAACATATCTATAAGCAATACCCAATGAGGCGATGTCCAAGAACTCCATTTTTGTTTGAATGTATCTATGAAAACAACCATGGTATTTGAGAACCATATGATGCTTAGAGTATTTGATACCCAATTTGGTGCATAGGGTATGGGAAATATTGGTGATATATGGTACTTTCTAGTCCCTTTCTTGATGTAGGGTGGTCCATCTAGTGTACTAGTCCTCGTAACTTTCAGCAGGGTAGTATTGTTCTTTAATGGCATCTTGGAAGGAATCCCATGTAGGGGCCACCACAAAAATTGTATATGCCTCCACGACCCTTTTCTCAGAGCAAGTATCCCACCAGTCTTTAACATGGGGAACAACCGTGAGGACTGAAAAAGTGATATTTTCCCTATCGAAAAAATTGTGGACCGAAAAATATCCTTCGAGAAGATTCAACCATTTATCTACAACATCTGCATCTACCAATCCTTCAAATAATGGAATATCAAAATTTACTTGTACCTTGAAGGGGGTTGCATGGCCGCTTGATGAAGATGCTTCTCCTATGGGTAGCCGTCGAAGCATCTGCAGGAAGTTGTCCATCATTTCGTTCCTTTGTTGCACAAGGGCTTCCTTGAGAAACATTTTAATAGGATCTCTTGCTCCATTATATTTATTTTCATCCCCAATGGTTGGGCTCGACGTGACCAATCTTGTAATGGATCGATTGGTTCGAGTCCCAACTTCTTGTACACAGATCTTGTCAGGGACATGCACGAAGAAAAAGAAATGAAGAGCATACTTCTCTGATACCACTAGTACGGATTTAGGAGAGGAACGAACTAATTAACAGAATGATTACGATAAACACAGAGATATGAAGAATAAGACAAATATCTAGTGAACAATATCTTCTATTAAATAATGAAATAAGCTAAGACTGGAAAACTACAGAACTGAAACACTTTCTTCATTGGTGGTAGCGATCTCTGAGAAGAGATGTGGTTACTACGCACATTCGTCTGAGCATAATGGATTACAATGAGGCTCTAGAGGAATACTTTATATTACTCATGAATTCCAAAACCCTAGACATCCAAAAACCTAACCCTAGAAGGTGAAACGCCAAAAGTCATGTGGGCCCTATGGGTAAGTTGGTGTAATTTGGTACCTCAACTTCCAAGGGTTGTAACTTTTGCATACGACCTCTGTTTTAGGCACATGATAGCCCGTTGGAAAGGTTTTTCAGATAAATACACATTCCACCATAAAAATATGACTTAATCTATAGTTTGACTATGGCGATCCAGAAAAATTCGTTTAGGTCCCCAAAACGGCCCAGGAAGTACAACAAGATGTGTTGACATGAAAACATACAAAATAAGCTAGTTGGATTAGGCGAGAGGCCACCTGTATTTACCTGAAGGATGTGTGGGTATTCAGACAACCCCAGAAGTGTAGAACCAAAAATTACAAATCAGTACAAAAGAATGTGGTGAACAAAAATTGGACACGAGGAGCCAGTTGGAATAAGTGGGTGGCCACCAATATCCACCTGGATCAATGGTTGTCCAACCCTATTCCCGTGAATTAAAAACAAGGAACCATCCGCGTATGTATGGATTTTTTAGACCTGAACAAGGCTTGTCCTAAAGATAATTTCCTGACTCCTTTCATTGACGAAATTCTTGACGAGTGTATGGGATGTGAAGTCTTTTCTTTTATCGACATATTTTCACGGTATAATCAAATTCGAATGAAAATCGAGGATCAACATAAGATGATATTTGTTTGTCCTTGGGGTACCTTTTCATTCTGGAAAATGCTTTTCAGGCTTAAAAAATATGGAGAAACCTTCCAACGTTCCATGACCTTTTCTTTTCACGATCTCAAGCATATTGTCAAAGCTTACCTATATGATCTTTCTTCTCACTCTCGTAAGAGAGTAGATCACTCCACTCACCTTCAATTAGTGTTTGAGAGATTTCATTAATATCACATTTTGTTGAACCTTCGCAAGTGCATCTTCTGTGTTAGGTCTAGCCATAGTTTAGGGTTCTTATTATCTGAGCATGGGATCATCCTAGATCCTATGAAGGTTGAGGCAATACTTTGATTTCCTCCCCCGTGCAACATTCGACAACTTCAAGGTTTACAAGGGAAGGATAATTTCTTGCATCAGTTCATAGTGAACTATGCCAATTAAACTATTGGTTTCATGCGTCTTTTGAAGAAGGATACTCCGTTTATATGGGATGAGCGAGCCCATGAATATTTCAATGCTCTTAAGAAAGATTTGGTATTGGCACCTCTATTGAAGCATCCAAAATACAGTAGAGACTATTTTATTTATATCATCGCGTTCAAAGGGACAGTTGGTAAGGTTTTGGTTCAAGAGGACTATGAGAAAATTGTCTACTATCTCAGTCGAAACCTAGTCGGCCCTGAACTTAAATAATCTCACATAGAGAAACTAGCCTTGGTCGTTGTACATGTGGGTCAAATATTACGACATTATATATTACTTAAAAAAACTATCATAGTTTTGGATATGAATCCATTTCAATATGTCCTCACTAGACATATCATAGGGGGGAAATACAATAATTGGAATGTTATTTTCCAAGAGTTTGATCTCGATTTCTCTTTGGCGAAGTCTAAGAAATCACTAGTTTTTTCCGAGTTGATATCATAATTCCCTAAACTAGATGAGGATATTTTTCATGACGATTCATTCGTGGATGAACATATCTTCCTTATCTCATTTTCATACCCCTGGTATGGATACATTCTAATTTATCTTCAAACCTTGAAGCTATACCAACATTTGTCAAGAGACGATTGTTGACGTATACGTCATCATGATAAAAACTACCATATCATCGACGAAACTTTGTATCATCGAGGAGTAGATAATATTTTACGTTGTTGCTTGAATCATGAGGAAGCTAAGTCTATTCTCAATGATTGTCATATTGGGGCTTGTGGTGGTAATTTATCCAGGCTTGCGACAACCCAAAAAATATTATGAGCCAATTATTTTTGGCCGTCAATTTTTAAAGATTGTGTTGAAGCGGTCAAGTTGTGTCACCCTTTCCAGGTGTTTTCTTGGAAAATGCACTCGCACCCAACCCCTCTTCACCTAGTCATCACCTTCAGTCCCTTCACCAAGTAGGGGGTAGATTTTATGGACTCTAACCCAACTTCGACTAGGGGGCATCAACATATCATTTTTGTCATGGATTACTTTACTAAATGGGAAGAGGTCATGCCTACCATTAAATTCGATGATAAGACTGCAACATTCTTCGTATTCAACCAAATTATATCTCAGTTTAGAATCCCAAGAGAGATTTTCACTGATCATGGAAGTCACTTTCAGAATGAAATGATGAAAGAGTTAGCATCAAAACTGGGGTTTAAGCATGATCATTCTTCCCCTTAGTATTCCTAGAAAAATGGACAAGTAGAGGCGATGAATAAATCTCTAAAGGCCATCTTGAAAAAAACTTTCAGCCAGAGTAAATTTGACTGGCATTTGATGCTTTACCCTACACTTTGGTCATATCGAACCTCGGTAAAAAATTCCACTCGTTTCTCTCCTTTTCAGTTAGTACATGGCATGGAGTCGATTCTTCTGATTGAATGCGGAATCCCTTCACTCAAGTTTGCAATTGAGCTCCTACCTGACACATCCGATCTTGAAGAATGCCTCGTACACCTAGAGCGTCTCGATGAGTAGCATTGAGATGCCTCTATAGCTCGAAGCAAATAAACAACGTGTTAAGGTTCAATATGATAGGTCTGTCTGTCCTCAACAGTATGTTGAGGGTGACTTGGTTCTTCTGTATGACCAAGCCAAAGAACTGTTGGGGGAAAGAAAGCTAAACCCCATGTGGAATGGTCCTATATCGTGCGACGTGTCTTATAGAAAGAAGCCTATGAATTGGAATATTATGAAGGGAATATGCTGGATGAGCCCAGAAATGGGCTCTACCCTAAAAGGTATTACACTTGAGCCCTCAAAGATTGGGCGTGACCTTTTGTATACTCGTGTATCTTAGTGTATATACATCTTTTCCTTTGTGTCATCGACTTTCTTATCAAGTTTTCCTTTGGTTGGCAGATGTCAATGAATTCTTCAGTTAACTTAGGATTCGCGGACGGTGCCATTTTTCATATGCGGAACATGGCCTTTGCCTCTTGGGTCATTTACTCACCCGAGGGCCAACTAGTGTCTTCAGGTAGCGTTTGTCTGGAGCCATCAACAAATAATGTGGTTGAGTATAGTGTCATTATAGAGATATTACGTGACACCATTTCACATGGTGTTTGGTATTTATAGGTTCGCCTGGACTCCCAATTAGTTGTATGTAATTTAAATGGTAGTTCTCATGTGTGAGACCCTATTCTACTCCAACAAGTCCTACAGGTACGACTTTTGGAACGATACTTTGATTTTCTTTCTTATAATGACATACCTAGAAGTTTTAATCATGTATCCTATGCATATGCTAATTATATTTTAGATTTGAATTTGTCACATAAATAAGCAAAGAAAACACATTCATGCATGTACAAATTGTAAAATATATTAGTAAATCCGAAGATTTTTTTTTTTTTTTATATTTCATCCTTTCAAAAAATATGGTGTCATAGTACAAAATGGGGTTCACACCCTCAAAATACATATATAGCCGGTAGATAATATGAAAATGGAATATATGTCGGTGGCTCCATATGCATATCATGATAGCACACTATGACATTTGTGAGACATCGGAAGAGTCAAACCCACACACGGGGTACACCCACCACCTGTCTCTGCATTGCTTTTGGCATATCCTCTACTTGAACTATAGGAATCATGTGCATCAATAGAGATAGGTTCCCCTGCACAGTCTGTAACACTCTCTCTGCATCTCCTCCTGCATGCTCGTCTCCTTAGCTCCTCCTCCGATGTCATGGGAATCCCTTTGTCTGTCGCAGACCTACATCTGTGTAGCAAAGAAATTGTTAATACTTGATACCATACACAAATATTTGCATTTATTTTTATTTTTATTGAAAAACACAAAAAATGAAATATATAAAAACATTTCTTACCAATATCACCATAGGAGGAACCTGGTGGAAAAGGCATGTCCAGATCCCCTCTTTATTCGATCTCGCCATAAGGGTAGTTGTCAATGACTATGACCTATCTGCACCACCAGAAAAATAACTCATCATTGTAGGGGTTTGACACCCTACCACCTCCTAGCCACCTCATCATGTCGGTCCACCGTGACATGGTCGGATCACACTATCCATGTGAAGTAATATCTACTCTATGGATCAAGCCAGGAACCCTCTCAAAGAAAAAACTATAAAGAATGGATGCAAATATAAAATTTCTCTTTTTCCCTTGTTTTCAATCTGTTAATTGATTCTTCATGTTAGCCAAAAGTGAGGTACACCAATCATAAAAAATGGGCCTTAAACACTCCACTGCATAAAACATGAGTGGCCTTGATTCCCGATGCAATGAGGCCAACCACGGAATCCATGTAAGTACAAGCATGACGATCTTTAAGATCATGTTCTCGATCACCCTGATTGGGATTTGGCTCCCTACTTTATATATTCTTACAACACAGTGCGTGGAAATGTACTCCTCCATAGTCATATCACCCCCAATCCTCGAGCCTCGATATTCAGTACCTTTCCTCGATGAGACAATCTTGTGATGAAGTATATATCATCCACTTCAATTCTAAATGGTTTCCCATCTTGGTTGAAGGACTTGGTCTCCAGATCCCAATAGTTTATTATCAATTGGAGTAACCTTACTTGATTCCTCATTCCCCTGAGATCCAAAAAATTATAAAGGCCACATATTTTTAAAGCTTGTTAGGCCCTTACATCACTTCCCATTGTTGCATCTATCTCTTCTTGATCCGTCTCCCTCCATTCAATCACCATCCTGCAAAGGAGAAGCCAATTTTTGAGTTAAAACCTTTAAAAAATGTGTTCATGGACTTGTACGCGGGATAACTTGGTAACAAATACGTATAGGGCTGCATATACATGCGAAAGCTTCACTTTTTCCTCGTATATGGGGTCATATATGTTACGCGATGAAATGTCACCCAGATATGCCCTAATTTCCATATTATGCCCTCTAATACTAAAAACATGGGGCCTAAAATTGAAATTTAAACCATTGAAATTGAAGTAGAGGGGATGGGCACTTAATTGGTCCAGACGGTTGTTGATTCCGTTGATCTTAGCCCCCGCAATCAACACTTGAAGATCATGGGGAAAATGGCCTAAAATGCACTATGTGAGTGAACAAACTCAAATGGTTTGGTAAAATGGTCTATTTTTACTATTAGTAGAATATTTTCACCCACTTCCTATAGTTTGCACTAAATTTTTGACCTTATAGACTAATAGTGCAGTGGAAGGACTTGGTTTTTGGTGGTTTTGTCTAGGATGTTTTGTGGTTTCCAACATCATACCGCCCGATGATACCTTCGACATGTATATTATTTCACCAACATATAGGATAGGTTTTCACTCCGTCTTTCACTCTTGCATCATCCCATGACCGTGATCCATACGCCCTATGTATGAGCCCATTTATTAGTGACACAAAGCCTTCTTACTACTACTAGAAGTGTCATTATTAAGTGATAGAGGCTTACCAAACATGGGTGCCCTAGTTAGAACTTTTTTTCTATTTGGTGCCCATGCAGAAGTTATTCCATAGGACCAAGAGTTCCTTATAGTTTCGATATGAATTTGCGTTCGAACCCTATATTCTTACTTACAAGCAATCTGATCATTACCTATGGGACTCTCCCCAAGTCTTAGTTAAGATCTTTTCCAACTCTCTAAAAAATGAAAAGATTGTCGAGTGAAATTATCTCTTTCACACTCATTAAATGGATTTGAAAGGACGTCTATTTGGTGTAATTTTAACCCTTTTTCAGACCAAATAGACTACTTACGAAAAATAAACACTCTAGTCACCATTGGCTAGGAGAGTTCTCTTGGGTATTATTTTATACTTTTTCCGGCCTAGGGGACTAAATCTATAGAAAAGGACATTCTTTGGAGTTAATTTGTAATCACATTCCATCATCATGCTTGTAGTATTGAGCCTATTTTCGGTTCCCTCTTTCTCGTTACAAGCCTCTTACCTCAACAATTTGCATCACTAGCCAAGCAAATTCTTTGATATATCCTTTGCAGTGATTTGCATCACTAACCTTGCATCCACTTCCTTGCATTGAGCATAGGTATTTTCCACTGCTTGGAGCTAGTTTCTTACTTGCGACACTCATTTCATCTCATGTATCATAACATTTCTTTGCCTATGAAAAAACAAAAAAAGACGGGCGGGAAAATCATATTATCTCATATTGAAAGTAATCATGTCGCCTTTGAACAAAGAAAAAAATTATGAGTCCACTATCATCCAAAGTTTGGGTTTAGCATGACCTTAGGAAGTTGAGCTTGTTACTTAGAGTTTACTCCTCCAACTAGTTATTCTTCCAATCCCTATGGAGAGTTTTTTGATGCCTCTTGCATCACAAAGTTTTATCATCAAGACTATGTTACTTGAGTTATCCATATGTCTCATGCTCTTGTTCAAGGGAAGTCTATAATCCTATATCGACCATTTCTCAGAACTCTTGAATTTTCATGTTGGCCATACCCTCAATGTATCTCAGAGGTACATGAAGTTGTAGTCCTATCATGCACCCTGGTCCTACTTTCATTATGGGTAGGTAACCTTGAACCCAAAAATTGGCATCTCCTCATTGGTCGCTGAATCGGGGGTTTCCTTTGTGTTCGATTGAAAGAAATCTATTCACACATTAGGATTCATGCAAGGTCTTGTATTCCATTAGCCTTATTAGTGGTTTCCTCTCCTTTGTTGAAAATATTTCTTATTGGCTGCTATTCAAAGGGTCTCTTTCGTGCACTACTTGCATCTAGTGCATATAAGACCCACACATGGTCATTGGTTCGTGAACATCCTATTCGTCCGAGCTCCTCCTAATCATCAAGATATTTCTTTGTATCTCATGCTGACTGATGAGATATTCCCTAATGCTCTCCTCTCAACAGGTCTCATTCCATCAACTTTATCTCATCTATTATGGAAATGAGACCTAGAGTATTATGAGTACCTAGAGGCTTGCAGTCATCAATGGCAAGTTCTCCTTCCATCGAAAGTTGGAAATACATCAATGTCTCCTAATTGATGGATTCTTCAAGTGTTTGACCTCAACACCCTTATTCAAACTTGTATAATGTACTTGGTGCCTTGATACCTACTTTCACTATTGGTAGGTTGTATTGCATTAATTAACAATATACCTTAATGATGGGTAATCAAACAAAGTATCATTGTGTTCAACCTCAACTCCTCTATTCACATGATGTAGACTTGAACCTTTGGTGGATAGTGTAGAAGACCTATGGCTTACAGTAGCAACATTCCTAATCTGTTGTTGTCTTTCATTGGACCAATACCTATATGACTTTAGTGATCATGGAAGATCAGATTGTACTCCATTGTATACATATATCTTCAGATTGATTTTCAGACTGTATTCCACTGGGCCTTATTCAGGACTATGAAAACCTATGGAAGATGTCTGCTTTGTATTTCCTATTCATGGACATGAACAACTATTTGATATATTTCCACATGGATCTGTAGTGTAATTCATATTGGTATCCATGTGTACAAAGTCATTATGGATTGTAATATTCTCATGGGTAACTAACACTTCCATATGAGTCTCAATTACTCCACTTCTGAGAATTATAATGTATTTCGGCCATCACAGATACTCCTTTGACCTCACACATTAGGGGGTATCTGTTACAACAAAATTTTCCTCACCCCATGCAAATTGCTTGGATGGTCTTTCCATTTCCCTATGTAGACTTGAAGTCCCCTTTTGTACATTCCAGAGTCAAAAAATCATATTTTTCCACATATACATGCCCTATAATTTATACAACAAGCATATACACAGGTTTCTCCATTACATCTCGCGTACATTGGGTTTGGTGCTCAAAATTAAAAATTATGCCAGGTTTCCATGCCATGTCACGCGATCCATGATCCTTGAGATTCCATATACTGGAAACGCTCTGACTTGAACCTTCAGTTCCATTTGAAAGATATAAATTGAGCCATATCCATGTTGTATTACTGAGAGGGGGGATGAATCAGTAATAACGTAATTATAATCCTTTTTCTCCAAATAATCCAAGTGTTATATCAATGTAGAATTATTATCCAATAATGAGAAATAAGAAATGAACAATCACACACATACATAGTACACCCGTGTTTTACATGGAGACCCAAATCATGAGAAAACCATGAAATGATTTATCTTATATGTCTTGAAGAATTACATTCATTGGAAGCACCAACTTCCTTTGTTTTCCAGCTACAACTGGAAGGAGGATCCAACCCCCTAGTTTCTTAGGCTTCAACCTGAGGGAAGCTCCAACTCCCCAATTCTATGGCTACAACTAGAAGGAGGATGCAACCCCCTATGCTCTCCAGCTACAACCAGAAGGTGGCTACAACCACCTGTCCTTGCCCCGTCCAACTGCCCTGAAGTAAAAGTAGAATGATGGAACCACTATCACACTATCACTGTGAGATATACCACTGTAAAAATTTACCAATAAACCTGAACCATGCATCAACCATGCATCAACCTGTACCATAAACAAGTGCATCAACCATGCACCAACCTGTACCAAACAATCTGTAATCAACCTGTACCATAAAAAAGTGCAACCAACCATGTACCAAGTATGTACCAATCATGTTTCAAGTACTCATCAATTATGACTCATCGATATGTACCAACATCATCAACTATACACCTCATGTATGTGCCAACTCATCAACTACTTGTCTCAAGCATGTACCCAACTTGTACCTCAACCAAAATCCCTCATCAATTTCATCATCCAAATATGATTTATAACTATGTAATAGACCTAGTGTATATGATCACATACCTTTAAACCTTCCTTAACTTTAACAACGAGAGACTAGCATTTTCATCAAACATTTATTTAGTCTTACAAGACTAGTTTTGGATTAGTCAACAACCCTAATTTGAAATAATCGTAACTTTGTACTTGTAATGAATAAATATATGAAAATAATACACAATGTTCTTCAGTGGATTTTGTGCAGTTCCTGCAGGTTTCACTACTTGGAACCTCTCAGAAAAGAAGTTATGAAAAAAATGGCACACCTTACTGAATTCTGGCTTATTTTATAGAGTGACCTTGTAGAGCGTGCCCCACACAGAATATTTGTTGAATTTATCTGAAACTGTTACAAAACATACTAAAGAATATACTCTAACCAACACATTTTGTCTTTCAGAATTTAGATCTATTATGAATAAGTTATGACGTTTTTACCTGAAACATGATGCTAAACACTCACCCAAGTAGAATGCTGCTCCACTGGTGCTTTGTCAATCATCAATACAACCTGCCCAATCTTCATCTGTGTAGGAAATAAGTGATATATCCTTTCCTTTTGGATACCATAATCCAAACTCTTTTGTTCCTTTGAGATATCTAAAAATCCTCTTCACTGCTAACACATGTGACTCCTTTGGTGCTGCTTGAAATCGTGCCACCTATCCAACTGCTTGCATTACATCTGGTCTGGATCCTGCCACATATAGTAAGCTACCAATCATTGACCTGTATTTCCTCTGATATGTAGACTTCAAATAATCATCTTTTCTCAACTTGCAACTGGTTTGCATGGGAGTGATAACTGGTTTGCAATCTTCCATTCCGAACCTCTTTAACATTTCTCTGATATACTTGGTTTGAGAAATAAAGATTTCGGGGTTTCTTTGATGTATCTGAAGTCCCAAAAAGAAGGATAGTTCTCCAAGTAACGAAATTTCAAATTCATTCTGCATATCTTTTGCAAATTTCTGGCTTAACCTGTCATCATCACTACCAAAAATAATATCATCAACATAAACTTCAATCAATAAAATATTACCTTCACTTACATTGATGTAGAGGTTGTTGTCTGCACTTCCTTTTCTGAACCCTGCCTACTGCAGATACTTATCTAGTCTAGATTACCATGCTCTAGGAGCCTATTTTAGACCATACAATGCCTTCTTTAATTTACACACATAATCTGCATTCTTTGACAATTGAAATCCTTCTGGTTGTTCAATGTAGACTTCTTCTTCAAGTTCCTCATTTAGAAAAGATTATTTTACGTCCATATGATATACTTTAACATTTTTGGAGCATGCATAGGCTAAAATAAATTGGATTGCTTCCATTCTGGCAACTGGGACAAATGTCTCTTCAAATTTGATTCCTTCAATCTGTGCATATCCTTTACATTCCAATCTAGCTTTGTTCCTTGTAACTTGTCCATCTTCATTTAATTTATTCCTGAAAACCCATTTTGTGCCAATCACATTCTTATTCTTTAGTCTTGGAACCAGTTCCCAAGTGTTATTTTTCTCTATTTGATCCAATTCTTCATTCATGGCCTTATTCCAAAATTCATCCTTGTTGGCTTCTTCAAAACAGTTTGGTTCAATTGT
>JZKD02S0749872.1:727003-769953 GCA_000966675.3 Picea glauca | reverse complement strand
AACTACCTAGAATTTTTTTATAAATTAGATTAGTTTTGATGACTCAACTTTAACCAGTGATATCTTGAGTTTTGGTCAATGAAATGAGACAAATAAGCACTCGTTGGAAATATATTTGCAGAGGGAACAATCTGGAAACATTAATTCAAGCAAATTTGGATATTTACAATCCCAAAAAATCAACAAAAGTGAAGGCTACGAATTTGTAACTAAAATTAGTTTTCTGAACTGATTTAGAAGATTTTCTTTAGCCAAGAAGATTTGTTGTTGCTTATTCATTTCCATATTGTTTCATTGCTAATTTTATCTCCATGGGAAAGCATGGATTATTATTGTAATTTGGTAATTTTTTTTGATAGATTGGAAATCATGTCCATCTTCAGGAGGCGATTTTGTAGAGTGGTTTCCAGACAATCAGAGAAGAATCTCTCCAAATAGTTGAAAACCCACTTCCAAAATGGGATGTTTTACCTTTCACATGAGTTGTTTCCTCATATAATCAACACTTTGGAAGGAATTTTATCAGGAAGGAGGTGAAATTTCCCAGATTTTTTGTTATGACCAACTCACGGGAAGTAATTTTGCAGGTCTATTTCTAGGCGACTAGTGAGGAATCTCGCCAAATGGTTGAAAACCCACTTCTAAAATAGGATAATTTAAGTTATCCTCATAGGATTATCTCAAAAGATAAATCATTGGGGATAAATCTATATTCGAGTGCATGTATTTTTCTCAGATCAAAAATCACGTCACTTTTTAGGAGGTGATTTTACAGATCGATTTCTGAGCAAACAAACAAGAACTTCTCCAAATAGTTGAAAACACATCTGCATAATGGGATGTTTTAATTCTCATGCATGATGGTTTTGAAACAAATAGATATTTGTGAAGATATTTTTACTTTTCTTAAGTGGTTGTTTCCATAATTTCTCCTTTTGGCCATTTTGAATTCTTTAGCTAATAGTGGGATGGGAGCTGAGTTGAGAAATTATAAAAGGTCTCATATTATTCTTATATTGGGTCCCAGATCTGAACTTGGGGAATAATTGTGTAGTAAGAAAAAAACTTGATGACATTGTTGTATTAGAGCTATTTTCTTTTTGTGGGGTTTCAGAGGACTGTACAAAGACAACGTGATTTAAAGTTAATGACAAGTTTTCATTGATTTGCTCCATTGTATGATTTGTAAGCTTGTTGTTAATTTTTCTTGTTAATTTAGTTTTGATTTAAATATTTATTTTCGTAAATCTATCTTTACAGAGAAGAACGGATTTTAAATTATAATTTAATGATGGATTCAAAGAAACTTAATTGCAGTTAATGGTAACTATTTATCATTTAATTATAGTCTTGTTTTTGTTTAATTATTGTTATATTAGAAGATCTGTTTCTTTAATATGATAGTAGATCTTAATTTGAATTCATAATTGAGTTTGAGTATATGTTATGGTTATCTTAATAACTATTTGTTGATATCTTTCCATTACACATTTTCATGAATAATTTGCAAATCATATGAACTAATTCTATGATTTGCAAATCAATCCTAATCTTAAATTCATTACTAGTCCTTTCCCCTTTTTATAATTTTTCTTTTGGTTTGGATGATATATATATATATATATATATATATATATATATATATATATATATATATATATATATATATATAATCCTAATTAAGATATGATAGATTACATTTTCCTTTATTGCTTGCATCATAGATTAAAGTTTCAGTTTCATTTAAGTTCATAAAGTCTCCTTTCCCAGGAGCAAAATCCAGTGTGGCATAATTGAGCCCTTGTGTCATCCTCAGGGTTACTTTCTTGCAAGCATGTGAAAGAGAGTAATCCATTTACTTATGTCTGTTGATAAAAGAAAGTAACATTTTACATTATCAGATATAATGCTATATATATATATATAATAGTCCTGATTAGATTAACATTAGATTAGGATAATCTTAGGAAAAGGGTAACTGGAGACCCATATAACCAATCAGAATCACCATGCCAAACAGATAAGGGCCTAATTGGGGCCCTGGCCAAGGTGATCTCCTTATAATGTTGAACATGGTCATTTTTGGCCATCAACACCACCACAATCTCAATTGGAACTATAATGTTCAAAAAAGGATAAATAGAGGGTGGAAAACTTATTATGGACTAAAAAACAATAATAAATCAACATAGCTTTGTCTTTGGGATTAAAAAAAACTCATCTTTCACACTCTCATCACTTTGGTTATCTTATATGTATGTGAAGTTTGGGGTTTTAGTATATCTAGAGAATCCTAGAGAAAGATTGAGTAGATCCAAAATAATTTTATAAATCATAATCTGAAAATTAAGGGCACTGCACCCTATCCTATCCTCCTCATAGAATAAATCTTTTCACCCATTGAGAGCATTTCTTTGATTAGATACCTAATGTATAAGAACAAGAAAAACAACATGGATTACAAGAGGATCCCCAAAATTTCTTCAAAATCTATCCAAAACCACTAGTGGCTCAATCAAGGATGGCATAAAGATGCCAAATCTTGGATAAATTGCTGGGGAATACCAAAAGAATCCATCATGCAAAATATTGATAATATTACAAATATTACCACTTATAAATTTAAGGAAACTATATGTTGTGTGATAAAAAAATAATGGATAAAAGGAAATTAAGATTCTACAAGGAGGTGGTCAACCCTAATTTAGAAGAATAAAATTGTCTCTCATTTTTTAGAAGTGCAAAGAAGAAAATCAACATTGCTAAAACAAGAAAAAAATCTCACGAGCTACATAGTGTAACTGGGCATTGGAAAACTCCCAAAACACTGTGGGATGAAATCATTTGTCATCTTTGTGACACTAAGTGGGTAGAAGATGAAAATCAATTACTCTTATATTTCTCTGCATATACCCATATTACATCCGAATTTAAAACTCTTTTCCACAATATAGACATTCCTAACCTCCTAAGTCATCAAAACTATGGTGATCTTGGAATTCTTCTCTCAATGCTTTTTGAGCATAAAAATACAATTTTAAATAAATCAAAGTAATCTCTTACCTTCTTAAGGTCTAATAGACCAATGGGTCTCAGTGGACGTTAATCATCACAATCATCATCATCATCATCATCATCATCATCATCATCATGAAACTCTCATTGCGATAATATGCTTCATATTAAAGATTTTCAAATTCACTATGTCCAGGATATTTTTGTCGATGTTTTGGACCTGCAAGACACATTCCATCTCTAGGACAAGAAAAGAAGAATAAAGAGTGATCGGATCATAAGACAAGACAATGAATTACGCAATCAAGTATATATATATATATATTGAACATGAAAAGACAAAATGCCAAAATCAATCCAATCAACAAAACATTCAGTTATCACTCCAGGAAACTCTCCTAGGCTGTAAGTCAGAGATGCCTGGTGACTTAATATTTTTGGAAACTATTTTCTCAAATATAGGTGTGGGTTTGGATGAAGATGAATATCTAACTCACTGGATTGTATCACAAGACTGTCTAAGGATATTCAAACAATGCAAGGCCTTCAAGAGCTATTATCAGATAGGTGAATCAAATGGATAAAGAGACTAATAAATTAACCAGAACATATGTCTATAAAACAATAGATATGATGGACTAACAGATCAACAACAAATACTTATGATCCTTTTCTTACTAATCACATAGTGAGATGACAATCACCAATGGACTATGTAAACATAGATAAAGAACATAATTCAACTCATAAGCATATAACATAAAGAGAAAAGAAGATCTGACAATAACAGTGAAAGAAGCTTGCAGGCTGAACATATTATAGAAAGAATATCTATCACAATAGCAGCATAGTTTAGAACTCAAAATCAAACCCTTAGTTCATCTTCTACCTTTAGCTTTATATCTTTACAATGTAGTTTTGAGATCCTAAAAGCATGGATCAGATATGCTAAAGATAGAAAGTCAAAATTCAGTTTTCAAAAGATAAGGAATGATCCTCAAAATGAGGTCAATCCCACATTTCACGGTCTTCATATCTTGTAGAGTCCTTGTGCAGTGTAGAATAGCCTTCCAAGGCTAAGTGATGACTCTTCCAAGAGATACAATTCGAATTTGTTGAGGTGTGCAAAAACCCTGATTTTCTGCCTTTGAAAAAGGTACCAAAAATGATTGAAACACCTCTTCTTTCCCTTATCCATAAAAAATAGCTATTGGATCTGACTTGATAATTCAACAAATGTCCATTCGAAGAGGTTACAAACCATTCCAACTCAAAAAATCCTGATTTGGGCAAAAATTCGGTCATTCTGGCAGTGACAGGCTTTTGGTGGTTAACACTGGCAAAACTGGGTGCTTTAACTACCGAAAGCTCTTCTTTCGGTGGTTAATGAAGGCAAAATTCAGGGCTAGTTAACCATCAAAAGTGCAGGTTTTCCAGAAATAAAATTCCTTGGGAAAAATCAATTTTCCTAGCCGTGGAAAGGTCGTTTCACATGCTCAAATAGTCGATTGACAACTAGACATCCTAATCTTTCCAACGGTACTTTCAGATATGAATTTGGAGCTCAGAAAGGCATTCAAAAGTTCCCTACAATATTAGGCATCATTCTTCAAAAAATTGCTAGTGGGTTTGATCGATAACACATTCCAAATAACCCAAGGACAATATCCCCTACAAGTAATGAAGAAATGAGGCATGTAAACAACTTAAGCAATGAAAATGGTTTGAGCGACAAATAATGATCAATAAAATTGAATGTAAAACTTATATACTTTGGAATGTTTGTTTGTGAAAATCATACATTTTGTTTAATATGGACATGTCCCCAATTGGATGATGAGACGTTACCAATAGTTGTTCCAATTATTTATTGACATTTTCATTATTGTGGGCTTTTATGTTGTCCCATTTTGTATGATGAAGGGTCTCTTATTTGTATATAATAAAATAATTTTTTGTTCTATTACATTGTTGAGTGTCATAAAATATTACCTTGTTGATTAAATATATGGATGCCTTACATTGTTACTATGAATATAGGTGTACTGAGTTAGTATACTTGTTTGAAAAATACAACTGCATTGTTGAGTGTCATAAAATATTACCTTGTTGATTAAATATATGGATGCCTTACATTGTTACTATGAATATAGGTGCACTTAGTTAGTATATTTGTTTGAACAATACAACAATTGTTTTTTCCAAAAACAATAATTAAAATATTAAATCAATATTATTATAAAATAATATTTGATTTTTCAATGATTATTGAATTTAAAAAAATAAATAAATCAAGAAGATGCATTTTCATACCCTCATTGTGAATAATTCAGCAATGAAACATATCACAACATTGTATTCATTTGAATGCAATGGTGTAGTTCAAACATATTTACAGATCAATGCATTTGAATGAGTATTACACCCTTGCAAATAATTGTAGGAGCTCCTAACAACAACAAAATTATTGTTCCCTTAAATGATATCATTACCACTATTGTTACTTTTATATTTATCATTACAAGAAATTATGGTGCACAAGTTATTATATGCACCAATTTTATATATATATATATATATATATATATATATATATATATATATAAGCTTCAATGTGTATCAAATTTTGGTGCAATGATGTGTATTATCGATATGAAAGCTTTGATCTTTTAATTATCTAAAATATGCATCAAGCCTTCAAAAATATATAATACACACATGTGAACACTGTATATATATGTTGAAGCCCATGTGTGTATCAAATAGTATACACCAATGCATCTTAGACATATTTAGGACACCGATTCACATTATTGATATAAGTGCATTGACAAAAAAAACCTCCATTGTTACCTCTAGCTGCCCAAAACTCTTAGTTATAGTGAAAATTTGTTGAAACCTTTGCTAAAATGTTCATTAGGAATAGTTTGGGTTTTAGCAGAGTTTATCTGATATTTTTTCTGAATCTTGTAACACTAAAATCCTTCAAAAAAGTGTTCACTAGAAGGTATTTTCCTTGTAGTGTTTAGACATTTTCGAAGGCCACTGACAATTCAACGAGATTATTCTAGGCTTTGAAGCCCCGTCTTTTGATAATCTCTAATGGTTTTCAGGGAGTATCAAAGGAAGTATTTTAGCATCTTTAAAAGTCTCCTAATACATCAAGATGTTTCAAAAGTAGTTATTTCAACTTATTTTGAACTCTCCCTATGGTTCTTAATGATGTTGTAAAATTTTGAATGTGTCATCTTTTTATCTTTCTTGATAGTTCACCGTGATGTTTCAAAAGAATCATTGTTGCATATTTTTGAAGCTCTCAATGACTCATTGGGAGGTAAATAAGGATATGTTTTTGAAGCATGTTGATGGTTACTTAGGAAGATATACAACATTTGAAAGTTGCATCTTCTTAATCATCTTGACGGTTCATTAGGATGACCCTAAATATGTCTTCTTTGAAAATACCCTGACAACTCATTGAAATGGTTCAAAAATTATGATTTTAACATTATTCAAACCTTTCCGACAGTTCATCCATAGGATTTAAATTTGCAACTACAATAAGTTTTCGAAATTATTTCGACAGTTCATTAAGATATTTTCAAAATATTTCAGAGTATCTTTCTAGGACCCTTGAAAATTCATTGAGAGATTTTCCACACTCAAATACAATTACATCTTTTGGATCATCCCAATGGCTCATTGGGCCTATAATAAATATTTTCTTTGGAGTCTCCTGATAATTCATTGAGATGTTGCTAAAGTTTTGATATAACATTTTTTGGCCACTGCCAAATTTTGCTGTGGATATCTTTCAAAGACCTTGATGGTTCATCAAGGTGTCTTGGAAGTACAAATGTCGGAATCTTTCAAACCTTCTTGATGATGTAATGATTTCTCCTCCAATTAGAATTTTGTTATTTAATGATGAAATGCTTGTGTGGTATTTCAAATTAATTCAGAATCAATGCACCCATGGCCATTTAAATATGTGAAATTGTTTATTGGCCTTTGAATACATGTATCCATGTTTGAATTAAATGTGAGGTCAACACTCATGGTTTTAAAAATCCAATAACATTTGAATGGACCCTTATGAACTTTTGGATTGTTGTGGAGTTATAATCAAATCCAAAACTAAAGCAAAATTTATGACTTGTTAATGTTCATCCAATGTTCAAACACTTTCAACATTCTTGGATATCTAACATCCTTTAAGAAACTTGTCAAATTTTTCACTGTATCCATTAGGTAGGCATTGTATGTAGTTATTCTATATGCATTATTTTTGCATCTATTTCACCTATATTTCAAATTCAAAATAATGTTTCTTATTAGAGGGAAGTTAAATGAAGGATGAGCTCGATAAAATTTCGTTGAATTAGAATAATGTATCTTCCCCCAATTCACCTTTTCTCTAAGTCCATTCAATTATAATTCAAATTGTGTAAGATTTCAATATTCATATGGTGGTGGTCATATTCATATGGTGGTGGTCACTTTGAATAATTCTCCCTATTGACTAATGTTTGAACCTTTTAGAATTGTCTTTCCATGCCTACCTTAGTTAAAATCATGAGTTATATAAGGCTTTCAACTTTGAAAGTCTGCATTTGATTGTTCAGAGCCTAGAATCTGTTAAGATTTCAACAAAGGATGTGATTGAACTTAGGGTATTCCTCTATTCATATCTTTATTAAACCTTTTGTATTCCTATACTATATTTTGGAGACCCAATGATGATATGTGGCATAGAGAATTCAAACCATATTACATTTGAATGATATATCCATTCTATAATATCTAGCTTTATTCTACTTTTATTGATGTGTTCTATTGTTTATAATGGGTGATTTGCAATACCTTCTATTTTTATGAGATTGTTTCTCATAAGGATTTCACTGAATAAGCAGTAAGATCCCTCAAGGATCAACCTATTTATCCTAGATATAAAAGGGGGTAGATTCCTTATGATTTTCCTAGATCTATATCCAAACACATGGATTCACAATTATCCTAAAGAGAAGGGAGGATTTGCATACCTTTATTGAGGTTGTTCTTCGTATTTCCTGGCTATTGCAGTTCTGAAAATCAAGCTCCAAGCTCCACAACCTACTTCCTATGTAAAAAATACAAGCAAAACCTTCTCTTATTATCTACTAAGGATTAGAATCTTACATCCAATATAATTCTAATAATATGTATAAAGGAATGAATCATATATATAATTCATTAAATGAACACAAATGATATGAAGGGAAAAACATTGATCTATTATTAATCATAAGAACATTACATCAAAACATGCATACCTAAAATGTTGATGCAAGCTCCTTTAACCTCACTCCTTGCCTCTCCTTGCAACTCCTTGGTTAGGCTAGGATTCACTGACTTATGGATGTAGTAGATGGATACCTCTGCAGTTGGACAACATAACAATCCTATTCAATTCTTCCTCCTCTTTCCCAATGTTTGTCTTTGTTATATAGCTCTTGGAGGAGGCTTGGGAGAGACTTATAGATCTTCTAGAGACCACTAATGACTTGAATGATGTGATTTCCTAGGCCTTTGACATGGAGATCCAACTCATCCCTCTCTTATCATATCATAACTTCTTGATTCTAGAAGTTTGATAGTGCCTTGCTTGTTGAGCCACTAGTGTCAAGTGAGGGCCTCTCTTGTTGTCTACTAGGTGTCGTGTGAAGGTTCCAATAAGGGATAAAAAAGAGTTCAATCCTTTGAAAAAAGATGTATTATGGCCTTTATCCTCTTATGGCTTCCTCTTTGGCCTATAGGGTGGAAATTAAGGCTATAATAGATGCCCCCTATTGTGTGAGGTCAAGAAAGGAGTGGATGGACGAAATACATTACAATAATGTCCATGTGAGGCAGAAAAAGGAGAGAGAAAAATATTTTTGACAACCAAAGAAGTCCTACAATCAAACACTAAGGATGAGAACATATATATACCAATCCCCTAGGTAGACATAATCAGACTCTAAATGAGCATGGCCGCCAAACAATACATTGCATATCCATGATATCAAATGCTAGACCATGGATATGAAAGAATACATAGTGGATCCATGTCATCAATAAGACCAAATACATGAGAACATACAATGTGGATCTATGTCATGAACTCAATCATAGCCACCAACAAATACAATGTAGATCTATGTCAAGAACATAATCATAGCCAACAATAGATACAATGTGGATCTACGACACAACATATAGATTTCAGGAAGACAACGAGCACTAAGGATATTTCCCTCGAAGTCTTCATACACAAAATAAATACTACAATGTAACTTTGGAGGGGAGATGTAAAGGAATGATGTGGCCCCAAACCCAGGGTTTTCTTCCCAAACCTCGATGGTATAAATCTATGACATGTGAATAGATGAGTTATTTTCGAGCATGGTAGAAACCGTCTTATTACCGATCATTAATGTATACCATTAACAAATGTGAGGGGAACCACCAATGATGAATATGGACCCTAAGGTACCAAGTATAATCTAGCGAGCGTGAACAAAGGATTTGATGTCAAGAACTTGTAGAATCAATCGATTAGGAGTTAATGATGTAAATTCACTGTCGATCATGAGGAGGCCTGCCATTGAGGACTGCAAGATCTAAGGAACTAGCTGGTTTGTAGATCCCTATCCTAGATAATTTGTTGGAGTCAATAGGAAGAGATCCATCGAAGGAGTTCCTTGATGTATCCCCCATCAATCAACATGAAACATACACTGAGAGATGATGTGAAGAGAGAGTATCACTAAGTACAACTAACACAGGGATGGTCGACTCATAAAGTAAAAAAAACGACAGATGGCTGAATCAAGATTAAAATTCCCTTGAACATAAATCACAACACAATGGTGACTTGGAAACAAGACATAAGAGATATAAAAATATAGTGCAACAACGTAGGAGGCATTGAAGCACTCTCCATGATCCCTAAAATAGTAGCTAGTTGGAGGAGTATCTCTGACTCATATTACTGGGATGAATCCTGGGAAATATAAAACCAAATTGTATAATGAGGACTCAAATAAGTTCCATGTTCAAGGGTGACTCAAATGATGCTGCCATTTTAAGAATAGACCAATGGTGAAAAACCTCCATTTTTTTTTTGTATTTTATGTCTCCTTCATGGTTTAATGAGCACGAAATAATGACGCAAGTAAGATCAATATCTTTTTCGTGTCTTTTTACAAGTCTGAAAAAGAGATAAAAGTATACTTGGCGAGAGAGAACGAGCATATTAACAACATGATCCTATGTTCCAAGTGCATGGAACCGACCTAAGCAATGAGGAATGAAAATGGTACTGACAAATGAGATCCACTCTTAGAAAATATTATCTACTTAGGTAGGTGAGTGAAAAAAAGAGGCCAAATAATGCAAGAGGTGGATGGTTAAGGCTACTGCATAGCGGTAAGAGGGGTATGGGCCAACAACAACGCAATGACGAGAGAAGAAAATGCATAAGGGACCATTAAGAAACTTGAAAGAAATTCCAGGCACCCTTATGGGATGTGGCCATAATATAGATGAAGAGAGGAGAATGAGGCCCAATATTCAAGTCATGGCAGGGATAAAGGAGGGATGTCGAACCTACAAGAAACAATAACATGGGAACCAAATGACAGTTCATGATCTAACTAGGGAATCCATGAAGTGTAGGCACTACCAAAACAGTTACAAAATGCAAAGGGAGTGGCTAAGGTCACAATCGGTCAGGTCCGAACCTAAGGCATAATGTTGGCAGTATGGACGATTAATAATGCAAAGAAAAATATGTAGGTAAAAACCTATCCCTATATGCCAGGTGAGAAACATGTACCTCAAGTTTAGAGGATGTCGCATTTTTGGAAAAAAGTCCTTAGAATCCTATTAAGAACATTTGAACTAGATTCTAAGGTCAATTAAAGTAAAAATGGCATAAAAATAAAATGAGCTCATATAAAAATAAAAATCACTTTTTGTGTCTCATGGTGAAAAATGATTTTTTTATTTCCCAAAATTTTTATACAAGGAAAACTTGTCTTGGAGAAAACTCATTCTTCACTTTGCAAGAGATGAGTGTTGAGAGATTGAGAAGGAATCCCTCATCCAGGAGTAGTTGTGTAGAGCTCGGTGTGAATACTTCCTTCATCCCTTCAACAAGTGTGATCAAGGTAAGTAGTAGAGAGACCTTGCACATTGTTTGTGAGTTTATTTAATGTTTTTGGGGAAGTATACACATCTGATAAGCCCGCAGGGAAGTTGATAGAGCCAATATCAATAAGGTGTCGCATGAAACCTTCAAATCATATTGCAGGGCCTTGGGTGATGACCTAAGGATTTCACATGGGGATTTGTGTGACCTACGTAGGTCGTCCAACGAGGCCAAGGAAAAATTCCTTGGGTTGGTTAGTCGAGTGCCCATGGGTGAGGATTTAGTTTAGCAGGCCCTATTTTGAGGCAATGTTTTATTGATGGGTCTTTGTTTTCCTTTTTCTCTAGATGAAGACAAGGAGGCAAAAATGATTGAACGTGTTAGGGTCCTATAATATAGGTCATCTATTTTTCCAGTTATCTATTTTGGAAATTTTCTAATCAGGTTGTAGGTCCTTTCATGGTAAGGTGATCAGGAGCAAGTTTCTAGTGGTATATCCGATGCTTCAAACCGACATCCAGATTAAAAGTTAGAGCCAGATATTGTCACATGCTAAGTTTTTAATTATGATGTATCCACATGAGTTTTTAGATTTTTTAGAGTGGCATAATTAGGGATTTCATGAGTTTGGTTCAAGTTTTAATTGTGGCAAAAAATATGATTTTCGATAGCTAAAGGTCAAAATTTTATATCTGATAGCTACTAAAAGTTAAAACATTCGGGAGCTAAACGATATATTCACACCTATCACAAGTTGACAAAAGTGCAGAATGTTTCAAGTGTCTAAAGGATCTTGCCACTCTACTAACTGGTGATTTTACTCATATCATAATTTGTTTGTATGCATCCATAACCACTTTCGATCATCTTCGTCCGATTTCAGAAAATTATTATGATTTGTTTCTCCCTTGTCCAATCGAGTGATTATAAATCTAGATCATGCCCATAAAATTCAATCAATCTAAACAAAACGATCATCATCCTTCTGATGCATTGAATCGGTTAATTGCCTCTTTAAAGTTGTTTTAAATCTTGCCAAAGTCGCCCAAACAAATTTCACTCTTTGAGTCTTATTATTAAATATTATCGTTTTATCCCACCTCCATGTTTATTTGATTCCATCTCTCTCCCTTATATACCCTGGATCCTTTATCATCGACCTAGTTTTAAAGATTTTTACCAGTTCTTATTATGAATATTTCAATAGGAGGTGCTCTTCTTAGAAAGGAATTGTGTGATGCTTCATACCTTGAGGCACACCCCGAGTCCTATGAACTATTCAAAAGCATTGGATGTTACAGGTTTTGCCAGAAACTCCATGGGTACCATCAAGGTGTCACATAGGCATTTGCAAAGAGTTTCAATGGGTTTAAGATTCAAATTGGACCTATTATGATGAAAATAGATGAAGGAAATATATCAGAAGCTATATAGATGCTTGGTGAAGGTGAAAAGTGGTTTAATACCACCTCATTCAAGGAAATTTATTTCAGGCCATTTCTCAAAAAAGAGCATCAAAACATGAATTGGCAAAAGGAAATTCCCAGAAGCTACTTGGAGGAGAAATGGAAAATATTGTTAAAAATCATTCAGCTTGACATCACTTGTGAGGGGAGATATGGAAGGACCATGCTTTACCATTTCATATTGCTTCTTCATTTCATTGGTAAGAAACCTATGAATATTCCCTATTATCTACTTAAAAGTCTTATCAATATGGCTTCCAAAGTTTAGGCCAAGCCTCATAAAGAAAGCAACAATTTATTTCATCATGGCCTAATCAAACTAATAGTGTTAGAGGAGCTCAGTAGAAGGAATAAGACATGTGATTATATATTTTTTTGGGGAGAGTTTGAACAATAATTTCAACCACGGAGAGGAGGAACTTCCTCGCAGCAAGTAACTTCTCCAAAAACTAGTAAAAGAAAGAGGAGAACATTGTCACCTGTAGAACTTGCAATAAAAGATTCCCCATCAAAATCAAAGAAAATAAAAAGGAAGTTGGAATTTGGGAAAATCCATAGGATCAAAGATAGGCCACAACTAGAAATATCTTAAATCTGCCATATTCAGATTCAGACTCATAGCCATTTGTTGCAGAAATGGAAACTCCGGAAAAGGGAATACCTGAAACATCATCAAAGAAAAAGGTTAGTAAAAACCCTAAGGTTTAGAAACTGAAAGAAGAACTAGCAGAGTTAAAGGTATTAGAAATACATCTCAAAACAAAGAATGAGACTCTTAGGAAGTCATCTCTCGAAGTTGGTTCTGCATTGGATAAGTTGGCCATTAACTATGAGATTCTAAAGCACAAGAACAAGAAGCATTGCAAACAAAATAGTAGATTGCAAAACATTAATAAGGTTTTGAGGTTTAAAATTTCTCATAGAAGGCCAAAACCTAACGCTCATCTCAGTCTTGATACTCTAGCCGAAGCAACCCACATTTTGCATTAAAGTGTTTATAATAGATGAAGCAGGGTTAAATATCAAACTCAATCATTTTTTACCAGTTCAGAAGAAGTTACAGGTTTTGTTAGCTAAAATCGGGTTCAAATTTCATAATTAGCTGCCAAAAATAATTCCCAGAAAATTAGCAGCTAAGCATACTCTGTTTTGGTCTCGTTAGCTACCGAAAGTTCTGTAATGAACATAAAGCATAAGAATATTCCTAGATCAAGGAAAATTTATTCCTGAATGTTCTCGAAGGCTTCCAGAATGATATTTCAGTTATAACATGTCCTCAAGATGTTGATGTCAAAGTATGTTCATATCGGATTAGATATGGTTTATTAAAGAAAGTCAAAGTATGTCTTATTTCTTGGGATTTTGTTGTAACTTCCCAAACTTTAGGGTACTAGTCATCATGCAGTTAATTCTATTTTTGGAAAAATCTTATCTTTGTAACTAAACCTATATAAAGCAGATGGATAGCTCAAACTGTATATTGTATCTTTTATGAGGTTAAAAGGGTTCGACCCTTTAGAGGATATCCCTATGTATTGTAGAAAGACTTATTTATTTATTTGAAGATTAATGGAAAAGCTACTTTTTTTCCAACTTGAGATTCATCAGGGTGTTGATGTTCAGTATGTTTTTCCTGTATTTCATATTCATGAGTGTTTTTTTTCTGCTAGTAATAATATTTAATTAAAAGAAGGAATTCATCTTGCTGGTGCTCCTTCTCACATGTATTATACTTCTTATGTGCTTATTGGTTTCTGGTTCAGAATTCACCCTTAATTGGTGCTTTGTTTTCAGTATCCAACCTTTATGTTCCTTCTTCTAAAGCTATACCAAGAGATTCATCCTCTGTTAGATGCCTCTTGTCGTAGTGGGTTTTCCTTTCTTTCCAACTGCCATCTCATATTGCTTACTTAGCTGAACAAAATGCTTATTTTTCCTCAGACTTTTTGGAAAGAAACCAACCAACCATTAATTGTAAACCATTGAAATTCAAGTTCTGAATCCATTTCCCAATAGACTCTTTCCCAATATTGTCAAACCATCAACCTTTATAAAAACCAAATTGTTCTTATCAGAAATATGACATTCTAAGTGCTATTGTTGAATATATTTGAGTGTGAAATCCTTTGTCTTTTGAGAGAGATCCCTCTCTAATTGTATAAGGTTAGAATACAATCAAAAGTCGGTTAAAATGGTTACCTTTGGGTTTTCCTAGGACAACCATAGGAAAATTACAGAGTGCTAACATAATGGAAATAAAGGAAACATGGAACAGATGAATACGCCACACAAGGGGACAATATGACCTTTGTGAATATTCGCTAGTGTGGGATCTTGAATTTCTCCCACTTCCCTATGTTGGGCTCCCATGAGTTTTTACTAGAACAACTAGTTTGGTACTGGGAACCTGACAGGGACTACTTCATTATGTAGGGGAAGGTCTTATAGCTGGGCATAGTTGACATATACATTTTCACTAGGTTATCCCAACGAGGTGTACTATGGAAAGTGGCTTACACATCAGGTCAATATGAGCATTCCATGATGAGTTATATTGAGGAACACTGTTGGGTTGGTTCTTGTAAGATGAGTGTCTAGATCCCTATCTGGGATATTGTGGATCTTCTGCTGAAGACCATTCTCTTCTGCATCACCTGAGTTTCAGGAACCATGACCCCTCATTTGGATTGAAAGACCAACATAAAGGTGTCTCTAATGTGTCTAGAGCCTAAAATCATCAACTGGTGTGAGGGAGTCCTTGCTAACATGAAAACCCAACTGACTCACTGCAAGCAGGGTAAGCATAAGAAGTTTGGGTATGGATCTATTATCGTGATGATTTTCCTAGAGTGAGTGCCCCAGTTGGAACCTCAGATAGTGTTGTGTCGTCCAATTCCTTTGGACCCATGAATGGTGTTTTGGGCCGAGTATATGGCAAGGCTACAAGAGGGAAAATATCAATATCATTATGGGGTTAGGTTTTCCAACTAGTGGCATCGTAAGATTGTGAGCATTGAGGATTTCCCATATGCATGGATGGACTTATGTCATGACCTAGAGCTTCCACTTCCCACAGGTAAGGCATGGGGCCCCACCAGTGAGTGTTTTTTATTTTTTTCATATTTCCATTTTTTTTGGTATTTTGGCATATATAGTGTTTTTGGGTGGGTGCATACTGACACAATTTCATGTTTTCTAGATGTTGGACCAAAGCGTCTGGAAGGGTGGGGCTGAGATCATCATCGTAGTAGCGATGAGGAGTCATTGGGAGGAGAAGGAGGTGGTAGCAATGAATGACTACATTGTGTCTGAAGGAAACTAGAGGGCATAACCATGGGAGTCCCCCCCACACCAGAGCAGGATGTACCAGTGCACATGCAACAACATGCTAAGGGTGTCTCCATCCCCTTTTCTCAACTTCTCTGGAAGGTGGCTAGAGAAATTGTGTGCTACTGTCAACATCAAGATAAGAAGCTAATTGCACCCCTCTTTTTGTACTAGAAACATATATTAGCTGGTCGACATGTTTATGTATCAGGAGGCCAATAGAGCCCCAATTTTCTTTATGCACCACTTTTTTGGAAGGGTGTAATCATCCTTTTCTAATATATATACATGTTTTGTTTCAGGTACTACATATGGTTGTTCAAATTTTATGAATGATGACCCATGTTATATGTACATGCATGCATAAAAACATAATTTTAATGAGATAGATGCCAATCTAACACATAGTTATCTAATGAATTAGCCAACACATTAGATCTTCTTGGGACATGGAAATAATCAATATGCTCAAAATAGCGTTCAAGAAGACTCACCCTAACATACTTATTCAAAATTTTGGGATATATGACACTATATGTGTGATTCAACTGTGAGACCAAAATCTAAGAGTCCAATCTAACGACAATTTGATGAATGGAAAGGGAGATTTCTTTAGACAATAGTCCAATTATGACACTATATTCTATAATATTATTGGTTGTAGGAACAAGGTAGAAATCTATTGAACTCTCAAGATCGTCAGTGGGCGAGAAGATCACCCAAGTGTTGGAAGAAATGTTTAGGGTACTAAGGATGGCACCATTAGTGTATCCCATGTATACCAAGGAGGACGATGAAATATACAAATCAATCATAAATCATGATAAGGAGATAACTGAGACAATTAACATGCTCATAAAAGAAAAATGACACCACTCCAAATCCAAACTAAAGCACACCTATGTATAAAACACTACATATCCTGATGCTTTATGCAAAGTAAAGCACATGGCTAGGCTTATGCCAAAGATATTTTTCATAATCAATGAACTCGTGAGAGAATATTGGCATCATATGGATTACCATGTTGGGGCCATGTCACATAGGAATAAATTTTTGTGGCCGAAGATACTGATCAGGAATGGTTTTGTGAGATACCACGACTCCTTGATGGGACCCATCAAGACATGAAGGAGGTACAAAACAAAAATATTTGGAGAAAGTGAAGGTAGATAACTCAATGGAAAGTTCTAAAAAAGATAACTAAGGATTAAAAGGGTCAATAATAGGAGGTCTACTAGATTCCCTAGAAAATTCCCCTAGTCTCGGGTCAAGACTTTTCATGTTAACCCTCACCGGTTCTAAACTAGGGAGGATGGATTCTTGATTATTCTCACCTTCCCTGGGATTATCGATGGAAGCCGTGAATTCAAGGATGGCCTCTTCTGAAGGAAACACAAAATCTAGGATGTCATGTGAATGCAGAGAGTCAACAACCCATTCAAGAAGAGTAGGTTGATCACACTCCATATGATGATGGATTCCCTAACCAATATCAATGGATGTTGATGGGATGGCAGGATCAAAAATATTGACCATGGTGAGCGACATGGATACTCTAGATGATTCAACATCACCAGGACGATTTACTACCCAAGAATCAAAATACCCAAGGGATCCATTGGTAAATGAATAAATCATGTTGATAGGAGCGACATTGGTAGTGGGAGATGGTGGGGGAAGGGGAAACATTACCATCAATGAAGGATATTTGAACATCCTCGCACTGACATTCATATAAGACTGCATGGTATCAACAATAATGGGTACATTAGACCCCACATTGGATCCAAGTTCTAGGGTACAAAATGCAAGATGATCAATCGTAAAAATTTTCCCTTGGTGAGGGAAGCATAAGACTCTAAAGTCCGACGAGACAACTGCCAAGTACACCTGAGTTGTAGATTGTACTCAAGAATATTGATAGCTCAAACTATATATTGTATATTTTATGAGGTTAAAAGCGTTCGACCCTTTGGAGAAGATCCCTCTGTATTGTAGAAAGACTTATTTATTTCTTTGAAGATTAACGGAAAAGATATCTTTTTTCTGACCTGAGATTCATCACGATGTTGATGTTTAGTATGTTTTTCCTGTATTTCATATTCATGAGTGTTTTTTTCTTATAGTAATAATATTTAATTAAAAGAAGGAATTCATCTTGCTGGTGATCCTTCTCACATATATTATAATTCTTATGTGCTTATTGGTTTCTAGTTCAGAATTCACCCTTAATTGGTGCTTTGTTTTTGGTAGCCAGCCTTTATGTTCCTTCTTCTAAAGCTATACCAAGATATTCATCCTCTGTTAGATGCCTCTTGTCATAGTGGGTTTTCCTTTCTTTCCAACTGCCATCTCATATTGTTTACTTAGATGAACACAATGCTTATTTTTTCTCAGAGTTTTTGGAAAGAAACCAACCAGCCATTAATTGTAAACCATTGAAATTCAAGTTCCAAATCCATTTACCAATAGACTCTTTCCCAAGATTGTCAAACCAACAACCTTTATAAAAACCAAATTGTTCTTATCAGAAATATGACCTTCTAAGTGCTATTGTTGAATATCTTTGAGTGTGAAAGTCTTTGTCTTTTGAGAGAGATCCCTCTCTGATAGTATAAGGTTAGAATACAATCAAAAGTTGGTTGAAATGGTTACCTTTGGGTTTTCCTACGACAACCATAGGAAAATCATAGAGTGCTAACATAATGGAAATAAAGGAAACATGAAGTAGATGAATACGCCGCAGGGGACAATATGACCTTGGTGAATCTTCACTAGTGTGGGATCTTGAAGTTCTTCCACTTCCCTATGTTGGGCTCCCGTGATTTTTTACTAGACCAATTGTTCTGGTACAAGGAAATTGACAAGGATTTATTCATTATGCAGGGGAAGGTCTTATAGATGGTTATAGTTGACATATACAATTTCACTAGGTTATCCCAATGAGGTGTACTATGGAAAGTGGCTTACACATCAGGTCAATATGAGCGTTCCATGATGAGTTATATTGAGTAACACTATTGGGTTGGTGCTTGTAAGATGAGTGGCCAGATCCCTATCTCGGATAATGTGGATCTTCTGCTAAAGAGTATTCTCTTTTGCATCACTCGGGTTTCAGGAACCAAGAACCCTCATTTGGATTGTAATACCAACATAAAGGTGGCTCTAATGTGTCTAGAGCCTACAATCATCAACTGGTATGAGGGAGTCCTTGCTAACATGAAAAACCAACTGACTCATTGCAAGAAGGGAAAGCATAAGAAGTTTGGGTATGGCTCCATTATCGTGATGATTTTCCTAGAGTGAGTGCCCCAGTTGGCACCTCAGATAGCGTTGGGTTGTCCAATGCCTTTGGACCCATGAATGGTGTTTTGGGTCGAGTATATGCCAAGGCTACAAGAGGGAAAGCATCAATATCATTACGGGGTTAGATTTTCCAACTAGTGGCATCATCAGATTGTGAGCATTACGGATTTCCCATATGCAGAGATGGAATTCTGTCATGACCTAGAGCTACCACTTCCCATAGGTGAGGCATAGGGCCCCACAAGTGAGTGTTTTTGAGTTTTTTCATATTTCCATTTTTTTTGGTATTTTGGCATATACAATGTTTTTGGGTGGGTGCATATTGACACAATTTCATGTTTTCTAGATGTTGGAATGAAGCGTCTGGAAGTTTGGGGCTGATATCGTCACCATAGTAGCAATGAGGAGTTGTTAGGAGGGGAAGGAGGTGGTAGTAGTGAATAACTGCATTGTGTCCAAAGGAACCTAGAGGGCATGACCATGGGAGTCCCCCCCACACCAGAGTGGGATGTACCAGTGCACATGTGACAAGATGCTAATGGTGTCTCCATCCCCTTTTCTCAACTTCTCTAGAAGGTGGCTCAGGAAATTTTGTGCTACTATCAACATCAGGATTAGGAAGATAATGGACCCCCTCTTTTTGTACTAGAAACATATATTAGCTAGTTGACACATTTATGTATCACGTGGCCAATAGAGCCCCAATTTTCTTTATGCATCACTTTTTTGGAAGGGTGTAATCAGACTTTTCTATTATATATATACATGTTTTGTTTTAGGTACTACATATGGTTGTTCAAATTTTATGAATGATGACCCATGTTATATGTACATGCATGCGTAAAAACTTAATTTTAATGAGACATATGGCAATCTAACACATAGTTATCTAATGAATTAGCCAACACATTATATCTTCTTGGGATGTGGAAATAATAAATATGATCAAAATAATGTTCAAGAAGACGCACCCTGAAATACTTATTCAAAAGTTTGGGATGTCTGACACTATATATGTGATTCAACTGTGAGACCACAAGCTGAGAGTCTAATCTAATGACTAGATGATGAATGGAAAGGGAGAGTGCTTCAAACAATAGTCCAATGACGACACTATATTCTAAAATATTATTGGTTGCATGAACAAGGTAGAAATATATTGAACGCACAAGATCGTCAGTGGGAAATAAGATCACCCAAGCGTCAGAAGAAATGTTTAGGGTACTATGGATGGTACCATCAGTGTATCCCTTGTATACCAAGGAGGACGATGACATCTACAAATCAAGAATAAAGCATGATAAGAAGATAACCGAGACAATTAACATGCTTATAAAAGAAAAAATACACCACTCCAAAGACAAACTAAAACACACCTATTTACAAAACACTACATATCCTAATGCTTTATGCAAAGTAGAGCACATGGATAGGCTCATGCCAAAGATATTTTTCATAATCAATGAAATCATGAGCCAATATTTGCATCATATGGATTACCATGTTGGGGCCATTCCACATAGGAATGAATTTTTGTGGCCAAATATATTGATCAGGATTGGTTTTGTGAGATACCACAACTCCTTGATGGGACCCATCAAGACATGAAGGAGGTACAAAACAAAAATATTCATAGGAAGTGAAGGTAGATAACTTAGTGGAAAGTTGTGAAAAAGATAACCCTGGATGAAAAGGGTCAATAATAGGAGGTCTATTGGATTCCCTAGAAAATGCCCCTAGTATCGGGTCAAGACTTTTCATGTTAACCCTCACTGGTTCTAAACTAGGGAGGATGGATTCTTGATGATTCTCACCATCCATGGGATTATCAATGGAAGCCATGAATTCAAGGATGGTCTCTTCTGAAGGAAACTCAAAATATAGGATGTCATGTGAACTGAGAGAGTTAACAGCCCATTCGGGAAGAGTAGGTTGATCACACTCCATATGATGATGGATTCTTTGACCAATATCAATGGATGTTGATGGGATGGAAGGATCGACAATATCGATCGTGGTGAGAGACATGGATACTCTATATGATTCAACATACCCAGTAAGATGTACCACCCAAGAATCAAAATACCCAAGGGATCCACTGGTAAATTAAGAAATCATGTTGATAGAAGAGACATTGGTAGTGGGAGATGGTGGGGGAAGGAGAAACATTACCATCAATGAAGTATCTTTGAACATCCCTGCAACGATGTTTATATAAGACTACATGGTATGAACTTTAAAGGGTACATTTTACCCCACATTGGATCCAAGTTCTAGGGTACAAAATGCAATATGATCAATCGTAAAAATTTTCCCTTGGTGAGGGAAGCATAGGACTCTAAAGTCCGACGAGACAACTGCAGTCATCTCATAAAACCAAGTATGCCTGAGTTGTAGAATGTACTCAAGAGGTGCGTCAATGACATCTACCACCATGGAGAGATTCTTTCCACCTAACTTTATGGGTAAGGAAGTGATTATGCCATCAGGATGAAACATGTGTCCATCGAATGCTTTTAATAGTGTTGCAGATGTGTCAATCTTAGGAGAGCCAAGGGCCTCTCGACAAGAAATGGACATGATGCAAGTTGAGGATCCTTTATCCACCACTGTTCGATAGATGTTTTTCCCCAATGATCACACTATGATCTGAAAGGTGACCTGATAAGAAAGCCTATGAGTAATCTAACTCATATCAAAGGTTATCAAACTTGACTCTGAGGGATAAACCCCACCTATAGCGGATAACAAGGATTTTCACTGTGTGGGGAAAATTCAAGAACTGACATGGCACAAGGTGCATGGGACAAGTATTCATCAATAATGTATGTAACACACCCATGATGGGAAAAAAATAAAAATAAAAAAATTTCATCCTCCTTACAGGAACAAATCCTCTTTCTCTCTACGGGTTCTTATTTGGAAAGCCTGGGACTCAGCTTGAGTCTCTGGCCAAGATTATCTGAATTCTAAATCAAACAAGACTTTGAGACCATGATAGTTTCACCTCTAAATCAGACACAGGCCCTTTCTTCCTCTGGTGCAGGTCTTATGATACATGTGACCTTCTCCTTCGCGCTTCAGCGAAGTCTCGGAGTTGGCATTAGCCCCTTTTCTCTTGGACTCTCCTCATATGTGACCTTGGTGATTACCACACGATTGTAGGTGCGACCACACGCAGTTTGGATTCAAACTAATTTTGGGCCCACAATCCTCCTCAAGTCTCCACGTGTCCTCCTGACGAAACCACAGTTTGGATTGCGGCCCGCCCTCGATATTTTAAACTTCGCGCAATTTCCGTAGCTGAAATTCTATGGGATCATTGATCTTGTGATCTTGATGATACTGTCTAAATTCATGGTTCAAATATGTGCCTCTCAAATATATGGACTAGATCTGTCCCTCCTAGATCAACGACTATAATCTCTTCGCAATTCTGGACTTCGGGGTTTTGAAATCTCAAACCCTGATTCTTCTGTACTTCAACCTTCTGGAGATGATAATATGGAGACACCTCTCCTACTTGATCAGTGGTATTTCTTCCACTTTGGGTGTTTGACCATTCAACCCAAATCAACGGTCCTCCAACCCTCTTCCTGATTGATGGTCGAGATCTCCTTCGGGTTTCAGACTTCTAAGATCTAAAATTTCAAACCTTTTCCCCAATGAATTTCATTCGAAGGATAAAATCCTCTGACGTGTATCCTCCTGATCTGATGATCGATGA
Source organism: Picea glauca (assembly GCA_000966675.3). Classification (NCBI taxonomy): domain Eukaryota; kingdom Viridiplantae; phylum Streptophyta; class Pinopsida; order Pinales; family Pinaceae; genus Picea; species Picea glauca. The sequence continues at coordinate 746,936 of JZKD02S0749872.1, read as the reverse complement.
TTACTTCATGTCTTCAACCAAATCTCACATATTTGTGCCACGTGTCCTTTGAATCCAACGACTATGAATCACTTTGGGACTTTACTCGGAGTTCATGGATTCATGCCATGTCTCCCTTAGATCTGTTGGTCCAGGTTCACTTCGGGTCTTTGGTGTTCAACAATCTCAGTTCTCAAACTGAAACCCCACTACAATATTCCCATATCTCTCGATATATTGACAGGTGTCCCCTTTCCAATCGAGGGTTTGCATCTCTTCAACTCTTCGGGCTTTAGGTGTTTCAACTCTTTGACATTCTCTTTCCTCTGGATATTCTGACCTATTGACACATGTCCTCCTGGATCCAACAGTCCATATTTTCTCCGGCCCTTCGAATCTCCTCTCTTCAAGAATCTCAAGTTCCAAACTTACGTCCTCCCAGACTCACGGTATCTTACGACTCAAATACACTCTTGTGATCTGGCCCTTGAATTTTACCCCGAACAATCTAATGGCTCAGATCTGTTCCTGTGATCGGACGACTGAAATTCTACTTCGGGTTTCTGACTCTTCGAGCTTTGGAAACTTCAAGTCTCAAACCTTGACAGGTTCTCTCTCCTATGCATGAGAACATTAAGACTCGTGCACCTTCCTCAGATTTGGTGACTGTCGATCCTTTTCACTGTGATCCAATGACCACTGTCACTCCTCCTTGTGAGCTTCTGATTTCTCCTGCTTGGAATATTTATTAGTCTTCAACGGTTTCAAACCTTTGCTCCTCCTATGAGTCCTACTGTTGGATCTCATCAACACTTATGATAAGTGTTATCCCTTTTGAGCTTACGAACTTGAAACAAGTTCGCCTCTTGGACATCATCTGCGCTTCTGAGAAGCGCTTATCTCTTATGAGATTGGTTCTTAGAGGATATCGAGTTCCCACATACTCCTTGCATTAATATGCTCACGTTAGATCGATGGTCCATGACCTTCCTTGATCCAACGGTCCATATCACAACGCAAATTTGGGTTTTAGAAGTTTAGTCGCACCAACATGCGATTTTATCGATGTGCAGACTCTGAGCTTTCCAATCAGATGGTCAAGGAGGGTCCCGATAGATCCTTGGATCAACAGTCCAGATTTCTTCACTACTTTCGGTTTTGGGAGTTTAATCGCACCAATGCATGATTCTCCCATCGCATGAACTCCATACTCACAGATCCGATGGTCAAGGTGGGTCCTGATAGATCCTTGGATCTACGGTCTATATCACATTGTAACTTTAGGTTTCAGAGGATCCATCCCATTCACTATGATTACCAACATTCATCTATCTTGCGAATACTGAAGGAGTCGAGGCATTAATGCCTGCGCTCCTCCTTCAAATCTAACAGTCGTGACATACCTCAGATCCTCCAGAACGGATATCATCTGTTCATCTTCCAAAATAAAGGATATTCCCTTTTGATACTTGAGTCTCACTATCCTTACTGAGCTTCGTCAGTTATGAGGGATTAAGAGCATTTCGCTCTTTCTCCTGGGATTAATACTTAGAAGGGTCTTCTGCACTACTCTTACGCTCCTTCACCAAGTTTAGAACTTAAGTGGTTCTCAGTCTCTGCTTGCCTCATAGAGAGCCTATGCATATCTGCACTACCTCTCCTAAGATTAATAGACTTTGTCCTCCAAGAGACTCAGAACGACGAGGAGGGTCAATCAACATACATGAAACTATGCCCACGGTTGACGACCTCACAGTTCATGGCTCCAGCTTAAGCCACCATAAGACACAATCATCTATGAGTAATTAAACACGTCCAATTCATGCAATTTCGTACTTACCTAATTACACAATTGAGCAGACACAAAAGACAGAATGCAATATAAATCATTAAGAAAACATAACCATCTCTGCAACATTCATGGGATATCCAACCTTAACTCACAGTACCACTTAAATACACAAGAATTGTGATTACTTATCTATTACAGGTGGTAGCCAACTAACTGACTGTGGGTGTTCATCCTTCCACCCTACTATAGGATCATAGGAATTCATTCTTATCACTCTGGCCACCCCCGTGTCAAACCATGATATCACCAGGGAACTATCGCAGTTCTCAAGGATTCTTTCTCTATTCAACCTCTGCTCCAGTTCTGTTCTCTGCAAATTTCATAGATTTCTCTCTGTTATGGCCTCGACGAGGTTTATCAGATGTTGACTCAACATCAAGCTCCCAGCCTTCTATTCGTTATCCCCTGGAGAGCTATGTGCATTTCCCTTACGAGCTTGCACTCTCGTCTCATGTCTCCTCTCTGGTTGTCCGTGTGTATCTATCTTACCTTCCTTCTTTTGGAATATTCCCGACCCATCACGTTCATTCTATCAGAATGAATCTTGGGTCATTAGGTCTCTGTGGTACTTCGGTCTGACATTCTACAACTAGACCATACTCCCATTCATGGGGGTGGTTGATAATTCGACCACTGGTCCTTTCTTCATTAACTGATTTCTCTCCTTGGGATCCGAAGGAGGTTTATCATCCTCATCGAAGGAAATTTGGGGTTATTTGATATAATGAACCATCTCATATGGTTTTCACATTCTTTCTCTAGTGATATCATGGCCAGTACTTTCAAGGCTTCACCCCCACAGTCAGTTATTGGCAACTCAAACAATAATACATTTACATTGTCCACATGCATTAGCATGGTAAATCCTATTTTATCATTAATTACAAACTGGGGGAAACAAGGATATTACAATCCCCCCCCCCCCCTTAAAGGAACACCGTCCTCGATGTTCTTCCTCAAAAACACCTTTCATTCCTTTCTCATTCAGTTGTTTCATAAATCTTGATCTTTCTCTCTAAGTCAGGTCCTTTTTCAGACTCTTAATATTTGTCACCTGCTATCAATAATTCTTGGACAATAAAGCATGTTAATCATAGTCTTATGCAAAAACATTGCATAGAAATCTCTAGGAAACTGTCATAATCTTAGCAAAATAATTATTTGCGCAGTTTGTGGATTTGTATCCACATGGTTCTTCGTTTATGTAGGCTCATTGTTTTTCCTTGACATACCCATTGGGTGCATGATCCCAATAAATAGTTTCCAATAAATATCAAGGTTTCATCTTCCTTGCAGTCACTCACCCTCCAAGCCTAGGCTCATGCATCCCCTTCTCTACTATATAGTCCCTTAGGTGATCTATCTTGCCTTGCCAAGGTTTTATCACACAGGAAGAACTACCCACTATGTGCATGATCCCAAGATTTTACAAGAAATATTAAGTTATCCTCTTCATTGTGGTCTCTCACCCTCCAGGCCCAGGCTCATGCATCCCCTTCATTGCTATACAGTCCCTCGGGTAATCCATCTTGCCCTGCCAAGGTTTTCTCGCACAATAAGAATTTCAGAGACTCTATCGAGTCTTACAGTCGAGGAATCCCTCAGAATTTCTCTATCGAGGCATCCCTCTGGCTTGTGTTACCTTAACACAATATATTCTAGGCAATCATGGCTTACCACAGGGTTCTCATGGCTCAATAGTAGCCATTTTTCATGCTTTTACATCTTGACAGCCTTCCGGCTCAACTAAAGTTAGGGAAAAAGGTTACTCTCCTTCTCCCGACTCAATCATAGATAGGGATGAAGGTTACTCTCCTTCTCCTGAGTCAGTCTTTATTTCATGCGATCGGATTATACTATTTCTCACCCGTATCACAGACATATAAAATTTCATGATACACCATATAAACTTGTGGCTTATTGCTTAATTCTTAGAAGTCATTAAGATTGTGACCTCATTTTCCTGACATAGTCTTCACACAGTTCCTCCACAGGGAATTGCTTCAGCATGCAACTTCCTTATTGCATATCCATCACTATTGGTGCTAGACTCAACCTTGAGTTAGATTTTATCTATTTACCAAATATTCCTTAAGGAATATAAACATGCATCTTTGTCATGTACCTAATTATGTATCCATACATATTCTGGTTTTGTTAACTTACATCCATGATGTATTTAACCATAATCATAATCCTAAGCCTGCATGTAGTTTTCATAGGTATATTTCACAACCCACATGCATCTTTACTTTTAAGATCAGTCAACTCAGGATTTTTCACAATCCTTCTCATGTGATTCCCAAAGGCATAATCATTTGCCTCTTATTATGACAACATAGCATCTTTGCTCATTTACCCTTCTATCTAATCATATTAGTATTCCCTAAGGAAAGGGAATACATTCCCCTCAAGCTATTACTTGGAACAAAACTTTCATGACTATTTAGAATGGAGTCAGCCATGCATCCATAGTATTCGTTTAATCTGGACAAGAGCAATTCTTTCTTTATATTTCGCTCATCAGGGAAACCATATGGTGCCACTTCCTACAACTATACTCTTCCATCATACATGTGCATCACTTGCACGTTTAATATCATTCATACCCTACTGGTGTCGATATTAGGCTTCATATTAAGAAGCTTCACAATGCATTAAACCCATGCACTCAAGAATAATTAAACACAGATAAATATTCATCATGCTAGCTTATTGCTTGCACCTTTTCCATGCCATTCACACAGATGGACATATTAGGCTTCTATATCCTTTTCCCAAGGATCTTCAAATCATCCTTATGATCATGTATACACATTCGTGTATAAGTAGGTGCATCTCTTGCACCTTTTTACCTCATGCATTTGCTTGATAGTTTAATTTCATCATTAATGTCCTTTAGTTTGAGATTTCAGTCACTTACAGGACTAATCTTAGTTTCCTTCTCTCAAGACAATAAGCAACCAAGGTCACCTTCCTCTTTATGCAACAATGTCTAGAAAGAAAACCTTCTTTCCTCAGCGTCCATTGGGTTTTACCCATCTCACTTTTCTCTGGTCATGAGTAGTTATATACTCTAATTTTAATTTAAAGCATTAAATATAACTGACAAGGATCCTACCTGATCCCATCAGATTCCTTTAAGCCAACAAAGGTATTAACCATTATATAATCCACCATCATTAGTGCCTGAAGTTCCAACTTCCCATGCTTAGAAGAAGTGTTACGAACACTAGGTCATCCATCCTTTGGGATTCAGCTGCTCTTGACAGAACCCTGCCACCTTCAGCTATCCATATTCAAGTCTTATTATAAGTTTTAATTAGCATATCCCTACTCCGGTAAAAGTAGTTATCACTTAGACAAAGGGTTAAAGAAATTCTTCTGTTGAAATTCAACAAGAATTCCCAAAATCATAGGTTTTATTTGCAGTCCTTATCCTCAAGAAGTAAATGAAGATAACAATACCTCCTTACGTCACTCATACATGAGCCCAAGAAGGCAAGTGTTGTAACCATGCTCTGATACCAATTTGTAACACACCCATGATGGGGAAAAATAAAATAAAATTTGTCCTCCTTACAAGAACAAATCCTCTTTCTCTCTACGGTTTCTTATTTGGAAAGTCTGGGACTTATCACGAACCTTCGACCAAGATTCTCTGAATTCTAAATAGAAACAAGACTTTGAGACCATGATAGTCTCACCTCTAAATCATACACAAGCCCTTTCATCCTTTGGTGCATGTCTTATGATACCCCTGACCTTCTCCTTCATGCTTCAGTGAAGTCTCAGAGTTGGTGTTAGCCCCTTTTCTCTTTGCCTCTCCTCAGATGTGACCTTGGTGATGACCAAACGATTGTGAGCGTGACCACAAGAAGTTTGGAGTAAAACTACTTTTGGGCCTGCAATCCTCCTCAAGTCTCCACGTGTCATCCTAATGAAACCATGGTTTGGATTGCAACTCGCCCTCGGTATTTTAAACTTTGTGTAAATTCTGTACCCGCGATGCTACGATATCGTCGATCTTGTGATCTTGACAATACTGTCTAAATTGACGGTTCAGATCCATGCCTCTCAAATATATGGAATAGATCTGTCCCTCCTAGATCAATGATTGTGATCTCTTCGCAATTCTGGACTTCGGGGTTTTGAAATATCAAACCCTGCTTCTTCCATACTTCAACGTTCTAGAGCTAATGATCTGCAGACACATTTCTTACTCAATCAATGGTATTGCTTCCACTTCAGGTGTTTGACCATTCGACCCTAACCAATGGTCCTCCAACCCTCTTCTTGATCGATGGTCGAGATCTCTTTCGGGTTTTGAACTTTTGAGATCTCAAATCTCAAACCTTTTTCCACAGTCCAAGTTCACTTTGGGTCTTCAAATTTCGACAATCTCAGTTCTCAAACTGAAACCCTACTACAATATTCCCGGATCTCTCGATCTATTAACAGGTGTCCCCTTTCCGATCGATGACTCACGAATCTTCGTCTCTTCGGGCTTCGGGTTTTTCAACACTTTGACCTTCACCTTCCTCTGGATATTTTGACCTGTTGACACGTGTCCTCCTGGATCCTATGGTTCATATATTCTCTGGCCCTTCGGCTCTCCGCATTTCGACAATCTCAAGTTTCAAACTTGCCTCCTCCCATACTCACAATATCTGACGACTCAGATCCACTCTGGTAATCTGACGCTTGAAGTTTTCCCTGAACAATTTGATGAATCAGATATGTTTCTTTGATTGGATGACTGAGATTCTACTTTGGGTTTCCGACTCTTTACGCTTCAGAAACTTTGAGTCTCAAACCTTGACAGGTTCTCTCTCCTATGCATGCGAACTTTAAGACTCATGCACCTTCCTCAGATCCGACGACTGTCGATCCTTTTCACTGTGATCCAATGACCACTGTCACTCTTCCTTGTGAGCTTTTGATTTCTCCCGCTTGGAATATTTATCATTATTCAATGGTTTCAAACCTTTTCTCCTCCTACGAGTCCTACTCTTCGATCTCGTCAACAATTATGATATGTGCTATCCCTTTTGAGCTTACGAACTTCGAACAATTTAGCCTCTTGGACCTCATCTGTGCTTCTGAGAAGAACTTATCTCTTCTGAGCTTGGTTCTTAGGGGATCTCAAGTTCCCACATATTCCTTGCATTAATCTGCTCATGTCAGATCAACGGTCCACGACCTTCCTTGATCCAACGATCTAGAGCACATCGCAACTTCGCATTTCAAAAGTTTAGTCGTGCCAACATGCAATTATCCTGATGTACGGACTTCGATATTGACAATCCGACGATCAAGGAGGGTCCCTATATATCCTTGGATATACGGTCCAAATTTCATCGCTACTTCGGGTTTCGAGAGTTTAATCACACCAATGCACAATTCTCCCATCGCATGAACTCTGCACTCACAGATCTGATGGTCAAGGTGGGTACCGATAGATCCTTGGATCTATGGTCTAGATCACATCATGACTTTGGGTTTCAGAGGATCCATCCTCTTCACGATGATTACCAACATTCATCTATCTTGCGAAGACTGAAGGAGTTGAGGCGTTAACGCCTATGCTCCTCCTCCAAATCTAACGATCGTGATACACCTCAAATCCTCCTGAACGGATCTCGTCAGTTCATCTTCCAAATGGAAGTATATTCCCTTTCGATACTTAAGTCTCGCTATCCTTGATGAGCTTCATCAATTATGAGAGATTAAGAGTGTTGCGCTCTTTTTCCCAGGCTTAACACTTAGAAGGGTCTTCTGCACTACTCTTGTTCTCCTTCATCGAGTTTAGACCTTAAGTGGTTCTCAGTCTCTGCTTGCCTCACAAAGTGCCTATGCATATCTGCACTACCTCTCCTAAGATTAAAAGACTCTATCCTCCAAGAGACTCAGAACGATGAGGAGGGTCGACCAACATACATGAAACTATGCCCACGGTCGACGAACTCACAGTTCGTAGCTCCAGCTTAAGCCACCACAAAACGCAATTATCTACGAGTAATAAAACACATCCAATTCATGCAATTTACTACTTGCCTAAATACATGATTAAGCAGAACAAAAATAAGGAATACAATATAAATCATTAAGAAAACATAACCATCCCTATAACATTCATGGGATATCCAACCTTAACTCACAGTACCACTTAAATACACAAGATATGCTATTACTTATCTATTACAGGTGGTAGCCAACTAACTGACCATGGGTGTTTGTCCTTCCACCCTACCATAGGCTCAGAGGCATTCATTCTTAGAACTTTGTCCACCCCCGTTCCAAGCCATGATATTACCAAGGAAATCTCGTAGTTCTCAAGGATTCTTTCTGTGTTCAACTTCTACTCCGGTTATGTTCTCTACAACTTTCAAAGATTTCTATATGTTATGGCCTCGATGAGGTTTATTAGATGCTCAATCAACATCAAGCTCGTGGCCTTCTATTCATTATCCCATGGATATCTCCGTGCATTTCCCTTATGAGCTTGCACTCTCCTCTCATGTCTCTTCTCTAGGTTTTCGTGTGTATCTGTCTTACCTTCCTTCTTTTGGAAGGTTCCTGACCCATCACGTTGCTTCTGTCAGAAGGAAGCTTGGGTTTGTAGGTCTCTGTGGTACTTTAGGCTGACATTCTGCAACTAGACCATGCTCCCATTCATGGGGGTGGTTGATAGTTTGACCATTGGTTCTTTCTTCATTAATTGATTTCTCTTTTTAGGATCCGAAGGAGGTTTATCATCCTCATCAAGGGAAATTTGGGGATAATTGATATAATGAACCCTCTCGTATAGTTTTCACATTCTTCCTCTAGTGATATCATGGCCAATACTTTCAAGGATTCACCCCCACAGTTAGTTATTGGGAACTCAAACAATAATACATTTACATTGTCCACATGCCTTAGCATGGTAATTCCTATTTTATGATTACTTACAAACTGGGGAAAACAGGGATATTACAATGTAATTGTGAGTAGCCTGAGTGTTAGGATTATGTGTCATACGTAGAATAAATCCCTTTGAGGGGTGAATTAGTGCATCAAAGGATGATTTATCTATATAAAGAGGTCCATCAGGCTGGGAGGAAGATGTTTCTTTAGTCACAAAGTGAGAAGGATCAAGAATGGCATAATTCTTTCCTTGTGTTTACAAATCAATTGTTTGGTCACACATGAGAAAAAAATAATTCAAGGAAGACCCCTCTTGGTGAGGGGTACCTTCCATGCCCCCTTATGGAGGGTTAATATTTGTGGCAACCATGTTTTTAGGTTGAGGAGGGAAAGGATGGGTTATGAAAACAAGATGTTGGGGGTCCCATTGTTGTGCCAAGAATATATGGAATCCATCCTTCCGATGGCACTAGTGAGGAAGGTGGTCTTCCCCATAAATCGTGCAGGAAAACCAAATCTTCCTCTTTTCCTTAGTTCCTCACTCTTGGGTGTTTTGGGTAGAGGTAGTCCCTATCTCATTGTTGGAATTCTTTTTCTTATTTTGTTTCTTTTTTCCTCTAGGTTGCTGAGGATTCTTCGGTTGCATGGACTGCATCAAATTCAACTTAGATGTTTGATAGGGAACTACAAAAATTTGAGCATTAGTTCCAGAATCCAATGGGTGTGATGTAATCAACATATCACCCATTTGGTTAGCTAACTAGTGGACTGTCGCATGGGAAAAAAAACCAACCACACCATCAACATGGGGTCCTCTGTTTTTCTTCCTTGGATTTGTCAACAGTCGAGGAGAATTTGGAATAATGTCATATAAAGTACCCAACTGAGAATAAATCAATTCTGAGTGTTTGGAATGAAAAATGGCCTTCTTCTTGGTAGTTTCCTTGACCATAGCTACATCTCAAGACATGGGTGGTAGGAGGGACTTTGTAAACCACTTCATAAGGATTTTGTCTGAGATATATGTATTGATAATCATATGCCTTCATTGCCACTCATGTATATGATCAGAAATATGTGTGGCATTATATTGATTTAGTGAAGTCAAGAGATCAGTTCTTATCTTGCATCGTATGGGAAATTGGTGATGCATTAAAAATTCCATTGCCAAATCGTTGAATAAAAATGCCATTTCCATATCATTGAATAAAAATTCCATTGCCAGATTGTTGAATCTCTTAAAGGAATTGCCTTTTAACTCAATATACCATTTGGTGGAAACTCTGGTCAGGGATCTATGGAAAATATGCAGCCTCACACTATCATCCATCAATGAGTTGGATGAAAACCATAAGTGGTATGTCATAATGTGTGTAGATGGTTCCTCTCCTGGATTTCCATCAAATTTCAGAATATATGAAGGAATCTTGGACGTTATTTTCATCCATGAAGGGTCATGGGATATAAGGTCATTATTTAACCTTGAAAAATCTAGTAAATTTAACATTGCGAGGAAAGGAAAAATCGCAAATGAGTACTACTAGGGAGGTGAAGTATCTGTTGTCTCAGATGGACCTTTTGGTCCCCCTATGTTGGTACTAATCGAGGGTTGGGGAGTTCCTGAAGAGTGATTTCCTACTAGGATGGTTTCACCTCCAGGAGTGTGGCCACTCCCAAAACCAAATATGTTGCTAGGGGGTTGCCCCCAAGGGTAAATGCGGACCCTCCATGAAACATATTCCCAAATTTAGTCCCAGAGAAGAGCCCCCAGGACCAGATATGGAAACAAAAGGAAAACCTCCCCATGGTGAAAAAGTTTCCCCCAAGGGATGTTCCCTATGGAAATGTGTTCTTTCCCAAGAAAAGTTAAAATCTCCAGATGTACTAATACCCCCAGTCTGCCTAGGGATAGTCCCAAAATCAATAGACATATTCCATCCAAAAGGCGAACTAGTTCCATACGATATTGGGCCACTCATAGGAATGCCACTCCCCATGCTTAAACCAAAGCTCGACCCCCCATTGGAAGAAGATCCAAAGGTGGGGGTCGGGATAGATGGGATGGGTGTAGAAGCATTCGATAAACTGACAGATAGATATGACGACATGACTAGCCTCGCCCAGAATGTGGCACCAAAATAAAATGGGATGGATGGTGTGGGCCTAATGGAGCTAAGAGGTGGGAATATGGACATTACAGGGATGGACCCTAAAGGATTTATGCATGTCCCACTTGATGATAGGATTGTAGGCTCAACTACAATAGAAAATACACTTGGTCCCAACATTGTGAGAGGATGAGTGAACAAAGAAAAAGGCTCACTAAATATTTCCATTACTTGGACTAGTATAGGGGTGTTTGGCTCAGTCAAAGGAGGATTAAAATTCTGTGGAGGATGTTCGTCTACCACTTATACCTCGACTAATCTAGTTTCGTCCAAAAAAAGTTCAAGAATTTCAAAGTCTTTGTCATATATTTAACGTCATTTAATAGGTGGTTCTTCCCTTGTAATAGGCTCAAGTCCTTGTAGTCGACGAGACCAGCATGGTAATTCAGTCACGGTGAATAAACTATGTTACTATCCAAACACATATCAACCTATGGATGATGTAGAATTGGAATCAAAGAGTACACCCCTAATCAAATCTAGGAAAACAACACACAAACCAATTGGCTCAGGGGCCTTCTGAAAACTAACCCTATGAGGGAGATGAAGTCCCCATAGGATTGACTAGTGAAGTTATGATGAGAAGTTCGGATGATCTACGTGAAACAACCCTGACCAGTGAAAGTACCCTTTAGTAAAGTGGGCACACTCTGGGGGAATTGAGACCATGAATGAACGTTTTCCCCAGGTACCACAGGCACGTCCCAACTACAATCACCTCTATAGCTCCTAGGAAAGGTCACTAAGTCTACCGCCTTACAATCAATGACCGGGCGAACAATCATAAGTTCGACAACACTAGGGATAATTTTAAGGACGGAAATTTATATTAAAATATATAAATGTAGGCTAATATTACTAGTCCTTAATATGCAAAATGAAAAATGTTTGGCGACAATTTTTTAAAAATATTCAAAATTCTAAGTATTTTATATAGTTTCTATAAATTTTTGGCGATTTTTAAGATAAAATAATTTTATTCTATGGAATTTGGGCAAATCATTTTTAGAAAAAATGGAAATTGGCGAATAGTTTTTGGGAAAAACCATGGAAAATTATCCCATTTGTGAAATTTAGCCCGTAAAATAATCTATGGACCACATGTAAGGGTAGGGTAACTAATCTCGAATCTCTGAAGGCATTAACTAATGAAACCCATGTATACATAACGATCAAAGTGATAACGCAAAAACCAAAATGAGTAGAGAGGGGTAATCTCCCTACTTTCCCTGATGCGACCTCATGCTTAAGTCTTATGTTAAAGGAGGCTCCTGAGACACTGGTTGCAATAATGGATTTTAATGCTCTTTAATGAATTCTAGGTTTCATTTTGTGGCCTTTGAGATTTTAATCTCCAATCCTATTACAAGGATCCTATCTAATGTTTGTTTACTATCAAGATACTCATCAAGAGAGGTTTCATGAGCTACCACAACTCCTTGATGGGACCCATCAAGAGATGAAAGAGGTACGAAACAAAAATCTTCGGAGGAAGTGAAGGCAGAGAAATCAATGGAAAGTTCTGAAAAAGATAACCATGGTTGAAAAGGGTCAATACTAGGAGGTCTATTGGATGCCCCAACAAGTTCCTCTAGGCTCGGGTTGAGACTTATCATGTTAACTATCGCCAATTCAAAACTAGGGAGGATGGATTCTTGATGATTCTCACCTTCCTTGGGCTTATCGATGGAAGCCATGATTTCCATGATGGAATATTCTGAAGGAAACTCAAAATTTAGGATGTCATGTGAACGCAAAGAGTCAACAACCCATTCAGGAAGAGTAGTTGATCACACTTGATATGAAAATGGAGTTCCTGACCAGTATTAGTGGATGTTGATGGGATTGTAGGATCTCCAATATTGACCATGGTGAGTGGCATGGATGCTCCAGATGATTCAACATCCTCAGGATGAGGAACCACCCAAGGATAAAAAGACCTAAGGGATCCACTAGAAAATGAATATATCATATTGATAGGAGCAACATTCGTAGTGGGAGACAGTGGGGGAAGGGGAAATAATCCCATCAGTGAAGGATATTTGAATATCCCCACACCAACACTCATATAAGACTGCATGGTATCACCGACAAAGGGTACATTAGGCCCCACATTGGATAAAATGTCTGGGGTACAGAACACAATCTGATCGATCAGAACGATTTTCCCTTCGTGAGGGAAGCATAGGACCCTAAATACCGACAAAAAAAATGAAGTCATCTCATAGAACCAAGTGCACATGAGTAGCATATTGTACTCAAGAGGTGAATCAATGACCTCTACTTCCATGGAGAGAGTGTTTCCACCTAAATTGATGGGTAAGGTAGAAATTATGCCATGAGGTTGAAACAATTGTCCATCGATTTTTTTTAATAGTTTTACAGACATGTCGAGCTTAGGAGAGAAAAGGTCCTTCCAAAAACCAATGGACATGATGCAAGTTGAGGATTCTTCATCCACCACTGTTCGATAGATGTTTTTCCCCAATGATCGCACTATGATCTGAAAGGTGACCTGATGGGAGAGCGATTGAGTAACATGCTTAGTCTAAAAGGTTATCAAATCTAACTCTGAGGGATTAACCCCACCTATAATAGAAAACAAGGATTTCCATTGTGTGGGGTAGCTTTAGAAAACTTCAAGTGCTGACATGGAACAAGGTTCCTGGTCCAAGTCTTCCAAAATAATGTAATTGTGAGTATCTCGAGTGTTAGGATTATGTGTCATACGTCGAATAACTCTATTTGAGGGGTGAAGCGGTGCGTCAAAGGATGAATTATCTATATAAAGAGGGCCATGAGGCTAAGAATAATATGTTTCTTCAGTTGTAGAGTGAGAAGGCTCAAGAATGTCGTAATTCTTGGTTCGCATTTTCAAATTGACCATCTGGTCACACATGAGAACATAATAATTTGAGGAAGACCCCTCCTGGTGAGGGGTACCTACCATGCCCCCTTGCAGAGGGGAAGGATTTTTGGAAACCATGTTCTGATATTGAGAGGGAAAAAGTGTTAGAAAAACAGGACCGCGGAGAAATAAAATAAAACAAATGTAGAAACAAAACACAGAAGATACACAATACAAGAGAGACACAGATTTATGTGGTTCACCCAGTGTGGGCTACATCCACCAGATAAATTGCTAGGTCCTTGCTTTATTATTATCCAGCAAATGAAGGGATACAACCTACAACAAAACCCGCTCTAACTTCCTCTTCTTTCTCTCACAGTCTCCTCTCTCATAATACAATACTCGCCATAATTCATAGCCGCGATACATTTCCCTCATAACAAAGAGTTTCCTTCTAGGTCAAAAAACCCTAAAACAATTTCTACCGTTAGATTTGCGACCTTATAATGAATGGTGTAGATTTACAATGAAATTACAATATACATTTACAAGGCAATTTTTCCTTCGGGGGCTTTGCCCCCCAACCCCCCAGCCGAGGGGATAGGCCCCCCGGACCCCGCAGAGGGGTACCCCTCCTCTGCACTCCCCCACGTGGAAGAGTGTACATACTTATGGGGTGTAAAGTCTTCATGGGGTATAAACACGGCTGAAAGAAAGGACCTCTGAATCAGGAACATAATCAGGCTCCACAACCAACAAAAGGATGGGTTAGAACAACAGTATTTGCGGGGTCCATTTTTGTGCCAATATTCCAGGGAATTCATTCTTATGAGGGCATTGGTGATTAGGGTGGTCTTCCCCACAAATCATGTAGGGAAACCTACTCTTCCTCTTTTCCTTAGTTCCTCCCTCCTGGTTGTTTTGGGTAGAGTTAGTCCTTTTCTCATTGCTGGAATTCTTTTTCTTGTTCCATTTCTTCTTGCCTCCAGGTAGATGAGGATTCTTGGGTTTCATGGAATCCATCGAATTCAACTCAGATTTTTGAGAGGGGATTTCAATAGTTTGAGCATTACTACCACAAGTTGATGAGTTTTATGTAATCGACATATGACACATTTGGTTAGCTAATTGGTGCACATATGCATGGGAAAAATAACTGACCACACCATCGACATGGGGTCCTAGGTTTTTCTTCCTTGGATATGTTGATGGTCGAGGAGAAGATGGAATCATTTCATATAGAGTACTCTAATGAGAAAAAATCAAGTCTAAGTGTTGGGCATGAAAAATGGTCTGCTCCTCGGTAGCCACCCTGACCATAGCTACATCTTAGGAAATGGGTGGTAGGAGGGAATTTGTAAACCACTTCATATGGATTTTTTTTCAGGATCTATGTCTTGATCATCTTACAAATTTGATGTCACTCTTGTATATGATCGAAAATCTATGTGGCATCGTCTTGACATAGTGAAGTAAAGAGCTCAGATCCTATCTTGTACCATATGGGAAATTGGAGATGCATTAAAAATTCCATTTCTGGATCGTTGAAGATCTTAAAGGAATCAAATTTTAACTCAATATACCATTTAGCGGTAGCTCCAGTTAGGATCTATGGAAAATGCGTAGCCTTACACTATCATCCATCAACGATTTGGATGAACACGATTAGTGGTATGTCATGATGTGTGTAGAAGGGTCATCTCTTGGATTTCCATGAAATTTTGAAGGTAGCTTGGACAACATTGTCGGCCATGAAGGGTCATGGGATATAGGGTCATTCATTAACCATGAAAAATCCAGTAAATCTAACATTTTCAGGAAAGACGATGGTGTAAATGAATACTGGGAGGAACATGAAGCCTTTGTTGTCCCATATGGACCTTTCATTCCCACTAAGTGCCTACTGGGATGGTGGCACATCTAGGAGTGTGGTTTCTCCCAGAACCAAAGATTCCCCTAGGGGGTAAATGAAAACCCTCCAGGAAAAATACTCCCAAAGTTAGTCCTAGGGAAGAAACCCCTTGGACCGGATGTAGAAAAAAAGGAAAACCTTCCCACAGTGAAACATTTCCCCCAGGGGATGTGCCCCTAGGGAAAGGTGTGATAACCCGAGGAAAGTTAAAACGTACAGATGTACTACTACTCCTATTCTACCTAGGGACATAACCAAAACCAATAGAAATATTCCATCCAAAAGGTGAACTAATTCTAGATGATACTGTGCCACTCACAGGAATGGCGGAGATGGAAGGTGTTATCACTTGAAGTTGTCATGGGTCAAATTTCTCCTTAGGTTTTAATTTTTATCCATTAGTCTTTTTTAAGTGTTTTATTTTATTTTATCCCTATGGTTTTCTTAGGATAACTTAAATAAATGAAAGGTTGGAACTTGGCTCACATATTTGACCCACACCTATGGTTTATACCCTTGGTTTATTTTATGGTTTACACCCTTGACTCATCACTTGATTTGAAGGATAACACTATTATCCCCATGACACCAAAAACCTGAAAGGTCACTCCATCCATTCATATGCTTGAACCTCTCCACTATGTCCCTTTACACATTAGTGAGTCAAATCAAACCTTTTCAAGTATGTTGCCAACTCACTAGTTGTTTTCATAGCGCATCTTTTGTACACTCTCCCTCTTTACCATCATTTGTGATTATGAAGTTGATGTCATGACTTGTCATTGTTTTCAACATCCTTGTCTTCAAAAGGAATAATCATGATTTGGTCATTAATGAGTTCTAATTGTTTATCAAAATTTGAAATCCTACTCCTAGATCGTCGTTGCAGAAGCCACTAATCTAGACAGTGCTGCGGATTATGCTACATACCAGCTAACCAAGGTAAATTGGAGATTGGGGTGGTTGCAAAAAAATTCATGCTTTCATGAGATCATCAATAATCAAACTTCAGTGTCCAGGTACTTCAAGCCATCCGAGCTCTATTGAAGATGACTTAAGGTTCTGTTTTATATTTTCGTAGCACCTGGCGCTGCCAACTGTGGTTTCCTCCACCTACCATCCCCTTACCTTTTATGTCATAGATTTCTTATCCATCTACATACTGTCAGCTTCCCCCACTGAAATTGAATCATTTGCTATCAGAGTTATTGTGCCTATTTATCCCTTGGCTCTTGTTGTCCATACTACACTACAGAAACCACTCCAAAAATGTGCTACAAATCCCGTGTCCCAGCACTACAAATTATGTGTCAATGCAGTGTCATCATTTATGCTCACATCTCCAAATTTGGCTCTTTTCCTTCATGGTGTCATCTTATAATTTTTATCTCAAAGTCAATTTGCAGTGAAAAGTTTAGGAGCCTTTACCTTTAGAATGATGATGATCCTGTATGGTGGCTTGATGTCAACCTAAAATTTGAACAATGCAGCCTCCTTGCATATCATTTCTCAGAGGATCTTCTTCCCCATTTTTAATCTATCAAACCATTCTATTATTAGTTCGGAAGTAAATTGGAGGAAAGCCCTAAAAGACCAAATAAGGACCACCTTTCAAAACCTTACAGACATTTGTTTTGTTTCCTATACCTCTCATAACATTACAGTGTTTGATCTCCCGCTTCTATTAACGGATACACCTCAACAAAAGAAATCTCACAAGGGTGGGAGTGTAGTTAGGACTGAGCCTTCTAACATGCACCTCTTTGATGTTGAACCTCTGATCAGGGAGGTCTTCCAAAGGGTTGGTTGCCTATATTTTTTTAAACATATGAAGAGGGGACACCTTGATATAGCCAGTGAATTTTCTTTAAACTTTGATGGCACTATTACTAAGGTAGTAACCCTTGCGTTGGAGGTATATGAGGCCACCATTGCAACATCCACTGAGATACCCAACACTAGTGAAAGGTGGTTCAAATCTATGACTCTTAATGCAACCTTTTCTAAAGATTCCCTCAAGCCATGTCATAAGAAAGATATTTTTTCCTAGGAGCCACTTGGTTGAGGGTTTTGAGAAAATCTTGAAAGTCATCCAGAGGTATTTTACATGTGAGGGAAGATTCAACATGATATACCAGTATCACATTAGGCTTTTGATACAATTCATCGGCAAGGATTTGATGAACATTCCTTTCTATCTATTTAGGAGTATGGCGAAAATGGTTGATAGGCTGCAAGCTAAGTCCAAGGCTGTGGACACTAATGTTTTCCACTCAGGGTTGATCAGGATGCTTGTAATGGAAGAATTGAAGAAAAGAAACCTCACTTGGAAAAAATTCATTGTCTCTTCTAATCTGCAGCTAGATGTAGCCTTTACCCCTCAATCCAGGTTGCAGAGCCATTTGCCAGCTAGTAGTGTTTCCCAAGTAGAAACAAGCAAAAGGAGAAAGGGAAAACAAATTTTCCAAGACAAAGAAGTTTATAAGGAAGTTGAAGAGGAAGAAAGGGATTCCCATCACTCCTCACAAAGGTAACTTTCACCTCAGCCTGTACCTGAACTAGAGGAAGTTCCCTTAGTAAAAAATACAACCAAAAAATGGGAGAAAACTACATTTTCCTTCACTTACTGCAGCAACCGATAATAGAGTTAGAAGGCCTTTCACCATATCATTAGCCCATAAGGAAGATGTTGAAACATATTTCATAACCAACTCTTTTGTCCCAAAGAAAGATAAGGGTAAAAGTGAAACTGTTGGGAAGCCTATTGAGGTCATGAACAAAGCTTCTGTTCAGAGGAAAGACAAAGATAAGGGTGAAATTACTAAGAATCCTATTGAATTCATAAACATCACCACTCCCCCTATTAATCCCACCTTCAAGATATTGATCATACAACTCAGGGATGCAAGGCATGAAATTTCTCGTTTGAAGGGAGAAAGATTGATTAAGAGGAGGAAGATGAGTGAAATCATGGATATATATAATGAGACATGTTGGGGAGCTATAATCATAGGTAACTCGATTCTTTGACTGTTGATTTGGCGTTTCTCTTGTGATGACAAAGTCTGGTTCGGTTGATCTCGTTTCTCTCCTCCATTCATTTCACTCGATCCCCCATCACCCTGCTGCATCCTTCATCCACGCGGCGCCACTCATTCCCTTGTCTTTTCATCCCCGAGCCACATCTCTCCCACCACCCATTCACGAATAAATGAACTTAGGATTAAAGAAAAAATAACAATAAGTTAATTAGATTAAATAATAGTAATGTTAGTATAGTCAGAATAGGTTAAACTAGCTAATAAATAACTAGTTAATAATTAATTAATTAATAATTAAGTTAAAAATCTAAGTTAGTAATTAAGTTAGAATTTGATTAATTAAAAAATAATACAAAGAAAACAAATCATAAAACATCAAAAATTAAATTAAAAAGAATTAAAAATAAAATAGTATTAAAAAAACACAAAGCAAATTAAATAAAAAGAAAAACATTAAAACAAATTAAAACTTAATAAATAAAACATAAAATACAAAAACATATACAAAAACAAAGATTCCCCATCACCCTGCTGCATCCTTCATTCACCCGGCGCCACTCATTCCCTTGTCTTTTTGTCCCTGAGCCACATCTCTCCCACCACCCATTCACGAATAAATGAACTTAGGATTAAAGCAAAAATAACAATAAGTTAATTAGATTAAATAATAGTAATGTTAGTATAGTCAGAATAAGTTAAACTAGCTAATAAATAACTAGTTATTAATTAATTAATTATTAATCAATTAATTAATTAATAATTAATTTAAAAACCTAAGTTAGTAATTAAGTTAGAATTTGATTAATTAAAAAATAATACAAATAAAACAAATCATAAAACATTAAAAATAAAATTAAAAAGAATTAGAAATAAAATAATATTAAAAAAACACAAAGCAAATTAAATAAAAAGAAAAACATTAAAACAAATTAAAACTTAATAAATAAAACATAAAATACAAAAACATATATAAAAAACAAAATATAAAAACCAAAACATATAATAAAATAAAACAAAACAAAAAACAAACATAAAATAACTAAACAAAAACGTAAACAATAAAAATAATATTAAAAAAAAACAAATAACAAAAAATTAAAAAACTAAAAAAACATGCTATCCTAAGTCTACCCCACGCACACCTTCATACATCACGTCCCATCCAAATTCACATCAAACAAAATGAACGGTTATTAAAAATTCCAGACCCCCCCTCACTAT
>JZKD02S0749872.1:705795-719125 GCA_000966675.3 Picea glauca | reverse complement strand
TGAGCTCGCCATTCCTCTTACTTTACTCGAATCTCCACTGCAAAATCTCCCACTGAACCCAGGTTTATCACAAACCCAAGATAAACTTGATCTATCAAGACCGAGCCAAACCCTCAGCAACAAAGGCGTCCCTCTAAAGCCCAAAACATGCTCTGATACCACATGTAATTTTTAAACCTACGAAGTAAAGCAATGCATATATATTCTTAAGCAATACAAAAATTAATCAATGGCTCATACACAAAGTACACAGAGATTTTTACCGGAAACCCTCAACCGGGAAAACCTTTCTTATTTTCATTATATCGAATTTCACCATTTTCCATACAATATATACAATGTTTTTAGGTATTCCATATATACCAAAACCCTAATCCCTTAATCCGAGATTAATTTACAAATCAACTAAAAATAGAAAAATCCGCTAAAAATAGCAAAAACTGCCCAAACAAAAAATTTCGGGGCGTTGCCCCGAACGCTGCGCATAACTAGGGGGGGGCATACCTTCCCCCCCCTGGGACCCCCCTTAGACGTAGTTGTCATATCTGACGCACCCACACACACACACATGAAAAGAATATAACACACACCCAAGAAGAAGAAGGATAGTTATTGGATTTGGGTTGTAGGAGGATCGTTGGATCGACAACCCCATCGCCTATCGTGCATTCAGGGGTTCGGAGGTTGAGAGGGATCACTTTCGACATTAGAATTTGTGAAGTGTTGAGAGCCAAGGTTCACATGAACACGTGGCAAAGCCATAAGGTGAGACCCGCGTGGTTGACGGGTGGACATGCGTTGCCTGGAGAAAGGAGTCAACACTCTGTGGAATTCTCACATCTCGGGGATTCACTGGATAAGAGTGGGAAGGATTGACGCTTCAACTTGTGAGGTTGCAAAGAGTGAAAAGTGTCAAGGGAGGAGTCAACCCGGTGTTTACCTATCACGTCTCGGGAGATTGTAACAGGAGGGCACGAGAGTTTGACTCACGAACTCACGAAGGTGCGAGTTGCGAGAGGCGCTGATATTTAAGCCCTAGCCTATGATTACATGTGGGGAGGGCGCCGACAAGGGAAGGAGCCATAATCGTATCACCGGTTCGGGTATCGCAAGATTGGAAAGGAAGAGTCGGAAGCTTTGATTCACGAACTCGTGAGATTTAGTCCGATCTCCCGATTGTAAAGAGGAGATCCCATGGAGAGTTTGTTGTGGGTACGGATTTCCCGATAGGGAAATAGAAGAGCCTTAGTGTTCTTCGGGCCAATAGAGAAGAGAATATCCTATGAGCGGACATGCTTGCAAGAAATCCTGCATCAAAATGGGAAGATCACTACTAAAAAATGATCCAGAATCGGATCCAGAAGCCTGACAGGGCTCAAAAGATGCTCAAAAATGAAAGTGCTCAGAATCCGACGAAACTAGCGTCATTGCATCCATCTCGTCTTCTTGATTCCGGCAATATATTTACTTTGTCAAACGGGCTCCGTATGCGAAAGTTATCACGTTCTGTCCGAAAACTCAAATAGGCAAAAAAAGGGGATGACTATACAGTCTGTATAGTTCGTACAGTGCCACATGGCAGGCTGACTGTATAGGTCATACGATCGTACAGATAATGTGGCAACCCTTGGAGGTGACAGGTGGCAGGCCGATGTGTCATACAGGAAGACAACTGGACCAATCTATGGGTGAAACGTGTCACCACTGTAAGGGTGACACATGGCATGGGATGACATCAACAGCTGACTAGGCAGGTACAGTGGAAGGGTACGTGGCAGGTGACATGGACCATTCAACAATTGACACTTGGCACTTTGTGATTGGTTTTTTAGGTGCCACGTGGCCCAATCATGGGCTGCCACATGGCACCCTATGGTTGGTTGATGGTTTATGTAAAATTTATATGGCTCCACCGGAAGTCGAACCCCCAACCTCCCCTCCGAGTTGTGGAATGGTAGGACCAGCTAACCGCCCGACCGACGGGTGTTTCTTATTATCTATACGGTGAATTTTATATTTGAATTTAGTCAAATTTTAATTCGATGGGGGAAAGGGATGGGGCTTAGCCCCAACCCTCGGCACAAACACACAACCATGACTGGGAGCGCGGAGGTAACGCAACGGGGGTAATGGATAGGGCCTAGCCCTTGGACCTCGCTCCGGTAGGTAACCACTGTGTTGACGGGCGAAATCGACCATCCGTCAACTGGAAGAGTGGAACCAGTCTGGGGTTGTCTAATAACCCAAGCTGTTTGGAATGAACCACTCTTACGGGTTTAGCGGCTCCATTATCTGATCTAAGGTCCTAAGAAAAAAAAAAAAAAAAACTACTCTAAACTAACTAATCTAACTAAAAGCTAACAAATAAAACTAACTACTAAACTAATCTACCAAAAATAACAAACTAAAACAAAATTAACTATTCTATATATGCAATATACTAACTAGTACTATACTAATTCTAACTAATTAACTATCTAACTACTAACATAAATAAATCTTATTCACAAAATGTACAATATCTACAATTTACAAATTTAGATAAAACCTGAAAAACCCGTTTGCATTCTGTCCTACGACAGAGAAAGACATATTTTTTCTTGATTTTATAATTTTTATGACCAAGAAATGAAACAAAAACTAACTAAACTAAACAACTAATATATTAATTCTAACTATACATCTAAACTACAAATATATCTAACTAAAATACTAATATTATACTAAAACGCTAATGAAAATTAATCTCAAACTGACCTGGAGAAACACTCCAGATTTATCCTATGTATGATGATCGTTTTAGCTGATCGGAAGGAGGAAACCCACTCTGAATTATCTAGGAGCTTCTCGTAAACGATAAGTTGCAGTGCTCTTAAGGTATGATCACAGGACAAACAAAACATAAAAATAACAACAATCTTATAATTTATAAATCTTCACAGTTAGATAAACCTTCATGCAAAGATCTATACATAATAGTTCAATTGATGAAGAAGAGAAATATGTCATTCATTAACTGAACAAGGTAATTGTTGTATTTTAGATTAATGACACAACATATTACAAGATCGTAACAACCAAACTCATTGAAATCATTTTCTAATCACAACACATGAACCATAACGAAATCAAATCCAAACATGATCGTATTCTAAATTGAGCATGAAAAACTTTCTGTTCAAGATGAATTCAGTTGAAAGCAAACCATCAGTTTCGTTAACTCAATCAGACAAGCGAACAAATCAAATCCAAATGAAGACCAATCAAATCCGATAAAAATCTATGAATGGATAAACTGGGAATGATCAACTCATGTATCTAAAACAAAATTCCATTTATTTTTAGCAAAGCGAAAAATATACAGGATGAACACATTATGACAGAGTCGTTTCAAATATAAACAGACCTATTTGAAGACCAAATTCCAATCACTATATTAATCCTGGTCATTCACAAAACTAAAACGATATCAAAATCCATACCTTTATGGCAAGCAAATGGCTTGATCATGACAATTTGGAGTTGATAACGGCTGTGGCCGATTCAACATTCTTGAAAACGATGGAACCAGTTGTCTTCTGCTTCTTATCAGTTTCTTGGAGTTTTTCTCTTTGGCTGGTCAACACTGCAACTTGACTTTCTAGTGATTGAATTTTCGATTGAAGCACAGGAATGTCTATATAGTATCGTTCCAACCATAAATCACATTGGTCACAGGACGACTGTCTGGGTTTCAAAAGAGCAGGCGAGGGTTTGGTTAAATTGCTGATGGTTTTGTTAGGGAGTTTAATCCCTGGGTAACTGGGATTGTTTCTTAGGCACGGGGGAAGGTTCGAAATGAAATCATAAGGTGGCTCGGAGGATAGGCCCTGTGAGTAAGGGTACTCAATGGCTAGGAAACATTCTATGTCACAGTCTGAATCCTCACTAAGGACAATGGGCTTCTGCTCAATCGAGGGTTTAGGTTTGGTCCTAGCCATTCTCGAAATCAGTCGAGCGTTCTTTTTACCCTTGGCATCAACAGTAGGGTTTGCCTTGGCCTTTTTGCTTACAGGATTTTTAATAGTTTCAACCTTCTCAGCCATAGCGTCAGGTAAGTCAACATCAGGGTCGACCGATGGTTTAAGAGAGGGAAATAAGACATGGAAGGGCACGGGTGGCCCAACCTTGGTTTCATTCACCACAGGCTTGTCAACCTAGATAGGGTCTGTGTCATCAAAACCATTTCGAGCGATGAAAGCTCGCCAACTATCACCGTGGAGACTTAAGTAATGAACAATGATAAGTTTAATAAGTCCATGGTGGAACAGGCTACTGTCGGCCTTCTCCCTTTTAAACCTTTTAGACATTTTATATAGGCTACGCTGAAAGTAAAAGGGCATATTCAACGTGTATCCCATAAAAATCATTAACATACGTAGGTGGTAGAGAAACACGAGTCCATATCGACCTTCATAGGTCACGAACTGTTTGACTATTATCAAAAGGTCATGCCATCGTGGTTTAAGAAAGGATATGGGCATACCTCTGTCACAAGATGTGAATTTTCGGGAGACGGACAGTAGTGGCCGTGGAACCTCTTCCACTTTCAAATTTTTGAACCAATGCTGGCCTGTGGCAGGTAACCTTGTAGCAGAACTAATAAACTTCTCATCGATTTCCAACTATATGTCGCCCACCTTGGCTCTACAACCATCAAAAGTGAGGGTGAACTGTTGTGCCTCAACTAGATTAAAACCCTCAAATCATTGTACAAAGGTGAGCCATCCGTTATCCTCCAAGCCTTTCCGGGAATTGTCAAATAATAGCAAGGATTGGTTGTCGTTTGGCTCTATTCGCATGACTGGTGCCATGGAGACGAGAACATGGTAAGCCCAGGGTTTGGATCATAACACACACAGGAGCAAAGTGCACAAAGGGTTACCCGAGCTAACAGAGGTAAACGGGGATAAGGGATAGGCATAAATGTCATCGTGCGAAGGTGGTGGAGCTTATCTCTGCCATGCAAAATAGTTATTGCCAAAGTACAACCACCGGCTTATAGTTGTTCTACCCATTATAGTATAGTTCAAAAGTCATGTCACTTGGCCGACCAATGAATCCAAAGGTAAGTGTATAAACCAACGCGCGCAATCAACGTTGTGCCATAGTTTTAAACCATCAACATACAATTTGAAAACAATACCAATAATTTAACCATGCGCCAATGTATCATCTCATATCAATAGTTTAACCAATGTGCCAATGGGTCTTCATATAATCAACATGCCAATAGCTATGAAAATATGAACATAGGTATCATATTAAAAGATATATATGAAAGATTTAACCATAACACCTATGTATTTTCATGAAACCAAAGGTCAAATAGGTCAAATAACATGTAAATCCAAATGCTAATGCATTACAAACTCCATGAAACCAAATCACGCAATCAATCCAAGAATGTACAATGAGTACAGTTCGAAAGTTTTTCCACCTGCGTAATGGTAAGTGAAATGTAAGCGCAATGGGCATATTGACAAAGATCATGACAGTTCAAAAAATGATTTCAATGAGACTTTGAAAGACTAAGTTTTCATGCTTACAGTCGTGAAAACAAAACGAAGGCAAATGTGCAAATGTCACAAAAATAAAAGTGTCGTTTATTTGAAAATTGCGATGAAAAATTGATGTTTGCAAAACATTAGTGTAGGGAACTTATAAGACAATGGAAAAAAGCAGATTGGCTGCCAACAATGGCGACACACTGGTAGAAGAAGTTATCTCTACCAAAAGGAACAAATTCAGATTAGGACAACAAAGATAATTCCAACTCAAAAATGACAACCAGAAAATTGTATAAACATCATCATTAACCAACTATTCCAACAGTGTTTCAAAAGATGAAAACTGATAACAATATTAAGATTAGCAAGTCACGATATTAAAGATAAAATCCCCAATATTGTTGACAACGCCACTACTGCCAGCAGGCATCCATAGCCTCGACAGGGTTGCCATTTAACCCACTTTGACATCTGTATCCTGCCAAGAAGTTCTGGATCAGAATAAAGGACGTTTTAAGGTTAAGAGGTTTCTTATTTATGAATTTTCATATACCCGACATTGCTTCGCTTCCAGCGGGCCTGTTCAGTACCCCGACGAAGTTGTCTTGGTGTCATGCATGCATTTACCCACTGCTAGCAGACCTATTCAGCATCCCAACGGGTTTACAAGCACTTCCCACAGCTCTTATTAATAATTTATTTTGTTTTGTCTTTTCATAGATATATATTTGAGCGAGGTGACGCTGAAAATCATGATATTTTAACACATTTTTTCAGACCTCATTAGAATTTTTTAGAACTGTCCTTTATCAAGATTCAGAGATGGTTCATTTACAAAAACAACTTCCTAAGGCAGGGAGACATTTTTTGAGTCATTCCCTTAAGGAATAGGGACAACGTAAAAAGATAATATATGATCATGACATGATTTACTCAGAGATTGAAATTAATCAACTTCTTTCAAACAACAAACTTTTTCCAACATAGATGTAAATATCATAAGTATATCATTGATGTTTATACAAATTTTCTTAGTAGTTATTTCAGGGTAGGAATTTTCTGTTTGAATAGCTTGGTATACAGGCATGTGTATTTGAAAGAAAACACAAATTGATAAATTCAAAGAAAAATCAAAAACTAAAAGCAAACGAAAAAGCACATAAAAGAAAAATATGTACATAAAATACAAGGGTGTCATCAAACAAAGTATCTTTTCAAGGCTTGGCAATTCACCGGGTAGGTGTCAAGCTGACCCTCAAGATTCTGCAATCGAAAAGAACTAGGACCCAACTTTTCAGCAATTAGAAACGACCCAAGCCACAAGTTTTGAAATTTTGTATGCTCTCCCTTTCCCTCATGCGGTTTGTCCCATTTTAGGACGAGATCACCTACATCAAAATTCCTATCAGAAGCCGAGCTAGCATCGAACTAGATTTTAACCAATTGTTGATGTTGATCTAACTTACGTTTAGCTTGGTATCTTACCTCTTCTAGCTTCATCAAAGCGTTAATTCGGTTTTCCAAAGGGGGACAATCTTCTTCTTGGATTTTCTGCGACAACTGAAACGAAGGAAGAAGAACATGAGGTGGAAAAATTGCTTCTCTTCCATAAACAAGAAAAAAGGAGGAGTTTCCTATAGCATCTTTTGGCGTTACCCTATCAGCCCATAACGTGTTCAACAGTGCATTGTGCCAATTCTTGTGATTTTCAACCATCGTTCTCTTGATGATTTTAATCAAGTTCTTGTTTGTGGATTTTTCCAATCCGTTGCCCTGGGGGTAATAGCTAGCAGAATACTTCATCTTAATTCAATTTTCCAAAGCGAATTCACTCATCTCAAGAGAATAAAAGTAAGAAGCGTTGTCAAAGACTAAACAGTCAGGGATACCGAAACGAGTGATAATATTCAAATTTAGAAAGGCAATTACCTGACTGGTGTTGACAGTTCTCAATGCGGTAGCTTCAGATCATCGGGTAAAGTAATCTGTGGCTGTCACAATAAAATTGTGTTGTTGTGAGGATGGGGGATTGATTGGACCTATGATATCAAGGCCCCACTGCTGAAAAGGAGAATCTAACAAAACGGGCTGCAAAGGAAAGGCTGGTTTTTGTAACCGCCCTGATGCTTTTTGACAAATGATACATTTACGACATAAGGCATGGGCATCTCTAAAAAGCGTGGGCCAGTAATAACCGTCTCTTAAAACCTTATGGGCAGTGGTATCACCGCCAAAGTGACCACCAGCTTCTCTTGCATGCAACTCGAGCAAGACTTTTTCTGCTTCGTCTTTTCAAGATAGTGCATCAGTATGCCGTCAAAACTTTGACGAAACAGGATACCATTAACCAGATGAAAGGAGGAGCAATTTAACCTTAACGCTCTTCTCTTAGCGGGATCTAATTGACGAGGTGATGACCCATGTTCAAGACAGAATCTAATATCATCATACCAAGGACTGACAGGATTTTGTGTGCAACAAATTAAACTTTGATCATGTTGTCTTAGGTCTGATGTATCGCTTTCTTCTTGTTGTCCTGCTGTTGAATCAACAACTAACTTGCATAACCCTTGGCCTCTCACTATCTGAGCTGGGGTGATTTCTAAGTCATACTCCTGTAAGGAGGTGACCCAGTTGGCTCTCTTCTCTCCTAGTTCCTTCTTCACTAACAGATTCCTCACGACTGGGTAGGGGACAATGACTTTCGTTCTTGACTTCAAAAGATAGGACTGGAAGTGCTTGACTGCTTTGAAAACAACGTAGGATTGCCGATCAACTACTAGATAGTTAAGTTCAATGCCTTTATAAGAAGAGCTCATAAAGGCAATGGGTACTTCATTGTTCTCGGCGTTCTTTTGGGTTAAGACGGCGGCATAGGAACGGTCAGAGGAAAAAGTATAGAGTGTAAAATCTTGAGAGAAGTCAGGGCTCATGAGAGATGGAGCGTCTATTATGGACTTCTTTATTGCATTAAAAGCTTGATTTTCTATGGGTCCCTAGTGATATTGGGTGTCTTTCTTGATCAGATTCTGTAAAGGCCTAACCATTTCGGAGAAATTGGGGACAAATCTTCTCACGAAGTTGATCTGGCCTAAGAAAGACTGCATAGATTTTTTAGATGTAGGCGGGGGGAGTTTCATGATGACTTGAGTCCTTTCGGGGTCAATAATCATCCCTTCACTAGACACAATGAATCCTAAGAGTTTACCCTGTTCTACTGCAAAGATGGAATTTTTGGGATTCAAGGATATGCCGTATTTACGACATCGAAGTAGAACGAATCGTAAGTGAGCTAGATGATCGTCTTTGTTTTTAGAATATACAGTCACATCATCCAAGTAAACTACAACAGAATGATTGATTAAGCCTTGGAAAGCAATGTCCATTGCTCTCTGAAAAGTGGCACCGGCATTAATCAATCCAAAGGGCATTTTACGATAATCATAAGTGCCCCATGGGGTACGAAAGGTAGTTTTGAGTTGGTCTGGTGGAGACATCAACACTTGGTTATATCCAGAGAAACTGTCCAGTAAGGATAGCCTCTCAGAACCAGATACCTGTTGAAGGCTCTGTTCCATGGGCGGGACAGGATAGTTGTCTTTATCAGACGCTCTATTAAGGTTTCAGAAATCGACGCAGAGTCAGATTTCCCCATTTTTCTTCCGGACTGGGACAAGGTTGGAAACCCATTGAGTGTGCCTAACAGGAAAAATTATCTTAGCATTTAGGAGTTTATTAAATTCTTTTTGAACGGTCGGTTCGAGTTTGGGGTGCATTTTCCTTAGTTTTTTTTGAAAGGGTAAGGTTTGAGGCTTCATAGGGATGACATGTTGTATGATATTAGGGTCGAAAGTTTTAAGTTCATCATACGTCCATTCAAAGACATCTTTAAATTATTTAAATAGTTTAACAAATGCAACTTTTTCTTGTTGAGAACACCCCAACCCTAGATTAATGCACTGAGGATTTTCATTAGTTCCTAGGTTTACTTTTTCATAAGATAACGAGGAACTATTGGTTTTATAGTTGACCGTCTTTTTAAATTTATTTTCAAAATCATAAAACTTCTCTAATCTAATTATAGATTTGGGTATGGAATTTACCATGTCCAACAGAGCTTCAAGAGTTTTCAGATCAGGTATTACCGTAAAATCGTGCAAATTGTCATCATGCGTGCATTCATCTATTACCATGCCTTGAAAGGTTTCTTCCATGTGCAGAAAGTCGATGATCTACTGATCGTCGTCAAAGAATATCCAGTTTGTGATATTGTCAGGAATGGATGGTCTAAACAACAACTCGACGGAGAATGCGTCCGGGGACAAGCCTTCTGCAGAAAGAAGTTTAGAAGCTACATTAGCTAATAAATATGCTTCAGCATTATTTAATCTAGGAATATAATTTATATTGAAAGAAGAAAATTTATTCATTAAATTCCATACCTCAGACTAGTATCTTTTGAGATGCGAAGAAAGATAGTGGATAGAATCTCTTACCTATCTAACCACTATTTCAGAGTCGCCAAAAACAACCAGGTTTTGAATGTTCATATCCAAATCTTTTCTGAGACCTTGCAGTAAAGTCTCATATTCTGCAGTATTATTAGTACATTCAAATTCTAGTCTACATGCAATTAATGTCTTGTTACCTGCCAGATCGATAATGACGCAGCCTTCTCCAACTCCTTCTTTGGACTTTGACCCGTGAAAATAAAGAGACAAAATTTGATTTCCATCGGGCACATGGGACCATTGCGTAGAAGTTGTTGGCTGCATATATGCTACAATCTCGGACCGTTGTTCTGGATTGATGATAGGTGAAGCCTCGGCCATGAAATTGTCGAAGAAGGTGTCCATCCCTTGTACTTCGAGTGAATCAACAGAAGGTGTGAATGGTTCGTTGGGATCGTTCAAATCTGTTACCATGAACTTAAGGTAACGTTCACGATTTACCTTGATCTTGTTAGGCTTGTCGTTCTCTGGAAGCCATAGGTGAGACCAGTCTATCGCGAAGTAACCATGTAGCTGCTCCGACTAGTCCCTGCTTAAAAATAGACCATACACTTCTGGAATATCCACAACGATTATATCAATAACCTGATGAACCTTGGGGTTAGACGATAATCTAATAACTACATTTTTTAGTTCACCTATAACCTTAACATTGGTCCAATCAAGTTGTATGATTTTTAAAGTAGATGGTTCAACTTCAGCATTAATCTTCTGGCAGACAGACCATGGCATCACATTGGATGATGCCCCTGAGTCTACCATACAATTATGCACGTTTCTATTGAAGATTTCCAAAGTTAACAAGAAAGGAGGTACATTTTTCTGAGTACTAAGAGTAGTAGCTTGTGGCTTTTTAATCGCAGTTTCTAAAGTTATTCTATCTACATTATTTACATTATTTACAGGAATTACAGGAAGGTTTCCTTTATCTTGAGGATCAGGGGTGTTTTTAGTGGAAGTCTTCTGAGGGACTTTGTTTTGCACAACCTTATTACTACTTGAATTACCATTTTTTCCATTCTCTGAAATATTTTGTAACATTTTTTGTAACAAAAATGGGAACTTCAATAACTCATAAATAGAAATGTTAGCCCTTAACTTTTAAAGATCTTCAACAACATCATAATCTAAGTTGGGGTTCACATTACTCTGTTTAGTCTCAGCTAATTTAGATTGCTTTGGAGGCGAAGTTGTAGTGTTTTCGGAAGAAGGTTTGTTTGTTGTCTTACTCCTGGTATTAGAAGGATGAACTGTCTCGAAGTTGGCTTGAAAGATGCTATCCGAGAAGTGTCCAAAAATGTTTGGAGAAGAATCTTCTTCTTGAACTGTTTCTTGTTCAACTACCTCCTCAGGGACCTCAGGAGGCATCAAGTTATCTTGGGATTCTAGAATTGTTTGAAGAGCACATTGCAAACTTTCTAGATTAAGGCCTTTGGTGGTTGGGTTAGGTCGATTGGTGGGAAAAGGCTTCCAGAACGGGGGTTTGTAAGGTTCTTTGCTCGAGGAAGCTTCTTCGGTCGACCTTTTCAAGTCTATAACTTGATTTAACAGTTTTTGAATAACTTTAGTTAAGTTTTATAAATCATAGGTTTCAAGTTGTGTTTTGCTTGAAGTGGGTCTGGGGAGGATTTCGATCTTCTTTTTGGAAGAAGAACTAGTCTTTGTTTCGTTGCTAGAAGAGTCTTTAAGACTAAGTATGTCTTTTTCAATCTGGTTGGCCTCCTCGAAGGCTTCTAACAACGTGTCTTTCTTAGAGCGTTTAACCCAAATAGCTATACTTTGATGCAAAGCTTTAGTGTAGTAAGATATTATAAGACTCTCGGCAGGCATGGAATCTGTAGGGATTCGATTTTTGAGTGTTAAGAATCTTTGATTAAAGTCTTTAAATTTTTCTTTTGGGTTCATTCTTAAGCTAGAAAGATCCATGACTAGGACTTCCGGAGGCTTACCGTCTCCGAACTTTTTCAAAAAGCATGACTCAAACTTCTCCCAAGACACGATGGTATGGGGTTTTTGGGCAAAGTATCATGTGGATGCATTACCCTCAAAAGTATAAGGGAACAACCTACATACGACGTCTTCATGTTCGACATTGTGGAGTCTTATGGCTAACATAAACTTTTTAATGTGATATTCAACGATCTATTTTGAGTTAGGGTCAAACTTGGGAATCCATTTCTCCAGATGTTTAGTTAGAGGGTGTTGAGCTCCAGGTACAGCTACGACATCCTGATCAAGCCAGGGTCTAGCAGGGTTGTTATGATTTTCCATTGGTGTAGTGGGTGTGGAAGGCTAAAAAGGGGAATTGCCTTCATCAGAGGAATCTCCTCCATAAGAGGAAGGAGGTGATGGAGGTGGTGAAGGAGGTATCCCAGATCCTCCTGCAGCAGGGTTTAAGATTGGATCTGAGGGATTCACAATGAGGTTAGTGTCTCCTAATTGTTCTCTGATATCAGAGAAGTCCAAATGATGACCCCACGGATGGTTTGGTTGCCTCAGATGAGCTAAGGCACTATGT
This sequence comes from Picea glauca, assembly GCA_000966675.3. NCBI lineage: Eukaryota > Viridiplantae > Streptophyta > Pinopsida > Pinales > Pinaceae > Picea > Picea glauca. The sequence continues at coordinate 706,547 of JZKD02S0749872.1, read as the reverse complement.
GTTTTTATAAGAGATTGATGGACAATATCTTGTATGTCACGACCTGTAGGATTAGGGGTTGTTGGCTCAACTGTGATCTGAGGATCCTCGGTTGAAGTAGTTGTTGTTTGAGGAGGGATATTATCGTTTGAATGGATTCTAGTCACAATAGGTGAACGATTAGGTGGAGGAGGAGTCTTGCGACCACCTTGTGCCATTAATTAAATTCAGGCCCTCCTTCTAGTGCCATTTGTTGATGGGCGAAATCGACCGTCCGTCAACTGGAAGAGTGGAACCGGTCCGGGGTTGTCTAATAACCCAAGTCGTTTGGAATGAACCACCCTGATGGGTTTAGCGGCTCCATTAGCTGATCTAAGGTCCTAAGAAAAAAAAAAAAACTACTCTAAACTAACTAATCTAACTAAAAACTAACAAATAAAACTAACTACTAAACTAATCTAACAAAAATAACAAACTAAAACAAAATTAACTATTCTATATATGCAATATACTAACTACTACTATACTAATTCTAACTAATTAACTATCTAACTACTGACATAAATAAATCTTATTCACAAAATGTACAATATCTACAATTTACAGATTTAGATAAAACCTGAAAAACCCGTTTGCATTCTGTCCTACGACAGAGAATGACATATTTTTTCTTGATTTTATAATTTTTATGACCAAGAAATGAAACAAAAACTAACTAAACTAAACAACTAATATATTAATTCTAACTATACATCTAAACTACAAATATATCT
>JZKD02S0749872.1:684488-705745 GCA_000966675.3 Picea glauca | reverse complement strand
CTTATTACAAAAAATAATAAGTATTTATAGGTTTTCCACAGGGTAAAACCTCCCTGTGGAAGTTATCAAAACTGTTTACATAAATCTGGGAAGATATCCCAAGTTTAACTAAACTGGGAACCTACAATAAAAATAAACACACAAATATCCCCTAGACTGTCCAGCATATCCCATGCAATTTAAATTTACCTGAAAAGGGTAAAAAAAAGACAAGTTGGAAGGATCCTTTATTAATAAAATAATAAAAATCTAATTCTATAGACTAGCTACAGAATCTTGCGATTCTGTAGCTGGTCTAAATAAGACATAGAATCAGCATTAAAATCGATTGAAAATATTTTTAAAGAATTAAATTCAATTAACATCCAATATCTATTTGAAAACGAATCATTGAAATTGAAATGGTTATACCATTCGAAATCAAACAGGATCAAGATCAATCAAATGATCATAGAGTTACGCATACTCTGTTTATTTTGTTACCACAAAATCGAACGAACAAAATCATAATCAACAGTTGTGAAATCGTTTGATATCAATTTGAAACTGATATAATCAAAACAAATCGTCGACAATTGTTATGTTGCCTTATCAACAAGAGATACGATCAAATCCAACAAGATCATTTTCAAATTGTTATAACTTTATTGACATAGCAAACGATTCATGCCACGAGTGGATCGACTCAAGCTGGCACGCAAATCAATTCAAATGAAATCATAACAGGATCAATTAATTGGTAACATAACTCGTAAGAATTATCCAATCATTTTTTATTGCAAATTGGGGAAACAATATCGATTGACTTTGATCAAAATCGTTCCATTCAAACGAATTATAACCGGATTTGATAGAGATAACCTAGGTTGACCATTTCGTTTTACAAATCAAACAAAGCAACAATTATAATACGAATCCAACTCATAAAACAATCTTGCCAACTCAGATATGGGATAATCCAATCAGAATAAGAGTGAATCAAACAGTTAAGGTTTTAACATAGTTATTATGAATCAAAACCATTCCACGATTCGGGCGCATTTGCAAAGGCTTAAATGAGAGCATTGTTTTCATACGAAACATAGTTCTTTCCAAATTGAAACCAAATAGAGTTGTATTCCTACTCTTAGAAGATTACATGACACAACATATTACAAGATCGTAACAACCAAACTCATTGAAATCGTTTGCTAATCACAGCACATGAACCATAACGAAATCAAATCCAAACATGATCGTATTCTAAATTGAGCATGAAAAACTTCATGTTCAAGACAAATTCAATTGAAAGAAGACCTTTAGTTTCGTTAACTCAATTAGACAAATGAACAAATCAAATCCAAACGAAGACCAATCAAATCCGATAAAAATCTATCAATGGCTAAACTGGGAATGATCAACTCATGTATCTAAAATGAAATTCCATTTATTTTTAGCAAAGCGAAAAATATACAGGATGAACACATTATGACAGAGCTGTTTTGAAATATAAATAGAGCTATTCGAAGACCAAATTCCAATCACTATATTAATCCTGGTCATTCACAAAACTAAAACGATATCAAAATCCATACCTTTATGGAGAAAAGATGGCTTGATCATGACAATTTGGAGTTGATAACGGCTGTGGCCAATTCAACATTCTTGAAAACGATGGAGCCAGTTGTCTTCTACTTCTTATCAGTTGCTTGGAGTTTGTCTCTTTGGCTGGTCAACACTGCAACTTGACTTTCCAGTGATTGAATTTTCGATTGAAGCACAGGAATGTCTATATAGTATCTTTCCAACCATAAATCACATTGGTCACAGGACGACTTTCCGGGTTTCGAAAGAGCAGGAGAGGGTTTGGTTACATTGCTGAGGGTTTCATTAGGGAGTTTAATCCCTGGGTAACTGGGATTGTTTCTTAGGCATGGGGGAAGGTTCGAAACGAAATCATAAGGTGGCTCGGAGGATAGGCCCTGTGAGTAAGGGTACTCACTGGCTAGGAAACGTTCTATGTCAGAGTCCGAATCCTCACTAAGGAAAATGGGATTCTTCTCAACCGAGGGTTTAGGTTTGGTCCTAGCCATTCTCGAAATCAGCCAAGCGTTCTTTTTACCCTTGGCATTAATAGTAGGGTTTGCCTTGGCATTTTTGCTTATAGGATTTTTAATAGTCTCAACCTTCTCAGTCATAACGTCAGGTAAGTCAACATCAAGGTCGGTCGAGGGTTTAGTAGAGGGAAGTAAGACATGGAAGGGCACGGGTGGCTCGACCTTGGTTTCATTCACCACAGGCTTGTCAACCTGGACAGGCTCCGTGTCATCAAAACCATTTCGAGCAATGAAAGCTCGCCAACTATCATCATGGAGACCTAAGTAATGAACAATGATAAGTTTAATAATTCCATGGTGGAACAGGCTACTGTCAGCCTTCTCCCTTTTAAACCTTTTAGACATTTTATATAGGCTACGATGAAAGTAAAAGGGCATATTCAACGGGTATCCCATAAAAATCATTAACAAATGCAGGTGGTAGAGAAACACGAGTCCATATCGACCTTCACAGGTCACGAACTGTTTGACTATTATCAAAAGGTCATGCCATCGTGGTTTAAGCAAGGATATGGGCATACCTCTGTCACAATATGTGACTTTTCGGGAGACGAACAGTAGTGTCCGTGGAACCTCTTCCACTTTCAAATTTTTGAACCAACACTGGCCTGTGGCAGGTAACCCTGTAGCATATTTAATAATATTCTCATCGATTTCCAACTGTATGTCACCCACCTTGGCTCTACAGCTATCAAAAGTGAGGGCAAACCGTTGTGCCACAACTAGATTAAAACCCTCAAATCGTTGTACAAAGGTGAGCCATCCGTTATCCTCCAAGTCTTTCCGGGCATTGTCAAATAATAGCAAGGCTTGGTTGCCATTTGGCTCGATTCAAACGACTGGTGCCATGGAGTCGAGCACATGGTAAGCCCAGGGTTTGGATCATAAAACACATAGGAGCAAAGTCCACGAAGGGTTACCCGAGCTAACAGAGGTAAACGAGGATAAGGGATAGGCATAAATGTCATCGTGCGAAGGTGGTGGAGCTTATCTCTACCATGCAAAATAGTTATTGCCAAAGTACAACCGTCGGCTTATAGATGTTCTACCCATTATAGTATAGTTCAACAGTCATGTCACTTGGACGACCAATGAATCCAAAGGTAAGTGTATAAACCAACGTGCGCAATCAAAGTTGTGCCATAGTTTTAAACCATCAACATACAATTTGAAACCAATACCAAATATTTAACCATGCGCCAATGTATCAACTCATATCAATAGTTTAACCAATGTGCCAATGGGTCTTCATATAATCAACATGCCAATAGTTATGAAAATATGAACATAGGTATCATATTAAAAGATATATATGAAAGATTTAACCATAACACCTATGTATTTTCATGAAACCAAATGTCAAATAGGTCAAATAACATGTAAATCCAAATGCCAATGCATTACAAACTCCATGAAACCAAGTCACACAATCAATCCAAGAATGTACAATGAGTACAGTTCGAAAGTTTTTCCAGCTGCGTAATGGTAAGTGAAATGTAAGCACAATGGGCATATTGACAAGAAGGATTATGACAGTTCAAAAAATGATTTCAATGCGACTTCGAAAGAATAAGTTTTCACACTTACAGTCGTGAAAACAAAACGAAGGCAAATGTGCAAATGTCGCAAAAATAAAAGTGTCGTTTATATGAAAATTGCGACGAAAAATTGATGTTTGCAAAACATTGGTGTAGGCAGCTTATAAGACAATGGAAAAAAGTGGATCGGCTGCCAACACACCGCCATGTGACCTGAGACTTCAATCAAAACAGGGCACGGGAGGTTATAACCATTAGCCCGCGGATATATGCAGAGCCCGATGACCAGGAGCCAGCAGAGGGGGGCCAGCGCAGAGCCAATGGAGCGCATGGCCACATGGCCGCTCCTCCATATGACTAGGGGCGCATGCGTTTTGGGGGTTGCTCCCTACAATTCATTCAAAAGTGGGTTTTTTACAATGTATTTGGATTTTATTTGTTATTAAGCCTGTTTTAATGGATTTTCTCCATTTTTGGGAGATATTGGGCATTTTTGGAGCCCAAATTTTGGGAGGAAGTTGGGGATGGATAACCAACTTCAGATCTATAAAAACTAGGCCTGATTGAGGCCATGGAAGACAAAAAAATAAGATTTATGTTGAAGGGAAGCCAAGCCAAAGCCATTTTTATGCAGGGAAGCTATTGAGGAGCAGACGCTTGTGGGTCATTTCTGGGAGCTCTAGACGTCCGTTTTGCGTGTCGTTTTCTTTGCAGGGTTCTAGAGATCTGGAAGAACATCACCTGATCAGTCTTGTAGCCAATTGGAACTGTTGTGATGTACTTTTGATCTTTTGAACAGAAATAAAGAAGCCTCGCCCACAGAGACAAAGGCCTGGAGACGTAGGCAAAGTTGTGCCGAACTCCGTTATCAATTCTCATGTTATGGTTTTCTGTCTATTATTTCATTTCAGATATGCATGTGTATATGGTTGTCATAATTCCTCTTCTTTTCTCATTCTTTCATTAAGTTTCTCAAATGGTTAATTAACGCATGCAAAATTAAAACTCAACCATTGTCATTAAAAGATCCGACGGATCAAAAAACATATTCAAAACCTTGAGGATTTCCTTGACCTTTATGAGGTCGAAGAGGATGATGTTTGTATCAGAATTTTTGTCCTGTCTTTGCAAGGAAAAGTTAAGAATTGGTTTAGAAATCTGCTAGCTGCAAATATCAGAAATTTTCATCAATTTATGCAAGTTTTCCTAGATAGATGGATGGTCATGGGAAATGTTTTCCTCATCCTAGAAGAGTATGAACACTTGAAAATAAAGCCAGGGGAAACAATACATCAGTTTTCAGCCAGATTCAATAAGGTATATCATGCAATACCTGTTGATATGAGGCCGCCCCCAGGATCATCTCACTTGCATTACCCATATGCCTTCGATCCTGAGATGACATTTCAGTTAAGAGAAAGGAACATTGTAAGTCTTGAAGAAATGAAAAAGGTTTCAGTTGATGTGGAGGACAACTTGTTGATCAAAAGGTCAAAAGTAAAGAACAAAGAAAAGGAGCAGTTGAAATCTTCAGAAGCTAAACTAGACATTCTGGCTAGCACCATGGAAGAGATGATGCAAAAGATTAGCATAAAAGAGGAGCTTGTTGTCCAAAGACATCATGTTCCATTGATTTCAGAGAAAGGAACGGTCATAGTTCCCAAACATTTTTCTGTTCACCCTTGGTACCATGGTTTGGATAATGATTCTTTCATGTATTCCATTCACTATACAGTTGAAAATGAAGTTCAAAATCAGAGAGTGGTGGAAGATTCTCCTGACATGATATGCATGTTCAATGACATTTCATCCATGGATGATTTACCCAAGTGTGACCAGTATGATGATGATCATGAGGCTGAAATAGAGGTTGACTGTTCAGAGAAACCAGTAGCATGTTGTTGGCAGGAAGAAGATCAATTACAACTTAGATATGACAATCAATCTGCACATGGAAATTATGATAGCAAGGATCAAAGTGCAGAAAATCTCAAAGTAAGTGAAAACACTTTGCCCTTATGTTTCTCATCTTTTCAATTTCTGAAAAGAAACTCTAGGCCAGTTGAAAATAGTGGAGACAAAAATTTCTCTGATCAATCAGTTGAAGATGCCATTAAGGATATGGAGGTTGTTCTAAACCCAAAATCGCTGCCCTTGACCTACATTGATTTTCAAATTCCTGATGAAAGCTTAAAGCCTGAGACAAATTATGAGTTAATCCACAATAACTCTGTACCATTATGCTTTAATTCATTTCAGTTTTTGAAAAGGAATCTTGAGTATATGCTAAAGGATAAATACACAGAAAATCAAGAAGTTTCAGTGGAACCAATACATCAGTCAGTTCAATTTCTACAGGATCCGGTATCAGATGTGTTGGATGACTTGTGTTGTCAAAGTCTTTTTCCATCATCCATCTATGGGATAAAACACTGTTATGATATTGACATGATTAGGTAGTCAACTTCATTGTCTTTTTAAGAAGAAGTCACATTACAAAGCCCATCAGAGCAGTTGCAGCCATGTCAGGAAATGTATGTGGATGAAAATAACATAGATACAAAGCCAGAGATGCCATCCAAAACTCAAGGAACATGTCATTTCTACCTTGATCCTATATCTACCTATATGGAGAATTTTTTCATTGTAGAGCCTCAATCTATCTCTGGCAGTACTTTTGTTCTTCAATATTGTCGAGGTCTCTATGGTAAATATCAAACACGTTTTCCATAGTGGCCTTTTCACTTTGCAGTTTTGAGTCGATGGGCAAAAGGTCAAGCTGCACTTTTCACTGTGCTAACGAGAAGTCAAACAGTCCTTTGTTCTCTACAACTACTTGATTGGATGCATTGGCATTATTGTATCATTTAGAATGATGAAATTATCTGTAGTGTAGGGTAGGTAGTAGTTTCGAATAAGCTCAACATTCTGAGCATCTCTTTTTCAGCAATGTTTATCTTAATTTGGTTTAAGTTGCAAGATCAAAATAGGTACAGGTTGCGGAATAAGATTTTGGGATTAGACCAATGGATAAAACACCATTCTCCATGTTCAGAGGTCCGTGGTTCTTGACAGCTCCTGAAAGAAGATTACATCCCCAGGTGGAGCCTATGTTGGGGACCTATAATCATAGGTAACTGGATTCTTTGACTATTGATTTGGCGTTTCTCTCGTGATGACAAAGTCTAGCTCAGTTGATCTCGTTTCTCCCCTCCATTCATTTCGCTCGATCCCCCATCACCCTGCTACATCCTTCATCCACACAGTGCCACTCATTCCCTTGTCTTTTCGTCCCTGAGCCACATCTCTCCCACCACCCATTCATGAATAAATGAACTTCGGATTAAAGCAAAAATAACAATAAGTTAATTATATTAAATAATAGTAATGTTAGTATAGTTAGAATAGGTTAAACTAGCTAATAAATAACTAGTTAATAATTAATTAATAATTAATTAATTAATAATTAATTAATTAATAATTAAGTTAAAAATCTAAGTTAGTAATTAGGTTAGAATTTGATTAATTAAAAAATAATACAAATAAAACAAATCATAAAACATTAAAAATTAAATTAAAAAGAATTAAAAATAAAATAATATTAAAAAAACACAAGGCAAATTAAATAAAAAGAAAAACATTAAAAAAAATTAGAACTTAATAAATAAAACATATATAAAAAACAAAATATAAAAACCAAAACATATAATAAAATAAAACAAAACAAAAAAGCAAACATAAAATAACTAAACAAAAACGTAAACAATAAAAATAATATTAAAAAAAAACAAATAACAAAAAATTAAAAAACTAAAAAAACATACTATCCTAAGTCTACCCCACGCACACCTTCATACATCACGTCCCATCCAAATTCACATCAAACAAAATGAACGGTTATTAAAAATTCCGGACCCCCCCTCACTATCTGAAACTTAACGAGAGGGGGGGGGGGGGTGGCGGCGGAATGGTAGTTTTTAAAAACCACCCCCAGACAGGTGTCTCCCCCACATTCCAGCGGACCCCCCCCCAAAAAAAACTGCTTACCACCTCAGGGGGGGGGGTCTGGAATACCATCCATCCCGAAGAAAACCACTTTTCTCATTTTTAGCCATTTTTGCCTATTTCGGTATGCCTTATTTCAAAACAGATTCTGGGAAAATTAAGATGTATTTTCAAAATCTGAGAGAGTTTTTTTCTCAATACAGGATGAAGAAAAAAAACCTCTCTCATTTTTTTCACTGGTGCCATGAGAAGAGAGAATCAAAGCCATCTTCGAGGCCCTTTTTTCCAGATTTTCACTTTTCCGTGACAATCCTGATTTTGCGGGAGCTGTTACGGCCAGCTAGAGGCGAATTTGGCGAAACAGAAGGAGGTTTTTGTCCATAAAATGCCCATATAAAATAACCTCCTTCATTTGTTTCCCAGGTTTCATCGTTGAAGAGAAAAATATGTCTGTGTGGACCCCTTTTTCATAGAAATTAGGCCCGTCTTTCATGGTGGACAGTTCTAGATTTTGGGGGATTTGTGGCTATTTTTGGCCGAGGCGGTTAAAACCGACTCACACAACTTGATGGGGAGACCTCTCCTATTTATAGAGATTATTTTTAATGTAAAATGGTTGATCAATCAATGACCATGATTTAAATTTTTTGTAAAATAGCTCGTTGAGCTTTCTGTGTTTTTTCATCAATTCAATGAGACAGTGCTATGTTGCAGGATTCTTGTGACTATTTCGACTGGTGATGTGCATACCTCTGTGTTAATTTGTTTCTCTATTATTATAATTAATGTCTTCCTCTGAATTATTCCAAGAATATTAAGAATAGAATTGGTTTTAATGCACCCTCTGTCTCTGGCTTGGTATAGTTTTTATGTTTTCCACTGAAGATTAAACTAAGAATTCTTAGTTGGTCTGTGTTTAATTGGATTTATTGACCTGTTTCGTCTCACCCATTTCATTTAAATTAAAGGATCCATTGATTTTTCTACCTTGACCTGCAAATATTAGCCCGTTGACATGGATTTTTGATCATTTGTTGCAGTGATTCCATAGCCCAATGGCCCTTTTTTCCTGCTCCAACCAAACCAATTAAAAAATCCAAACTCTGAACCCATCAACTAGCCTAATGTATCTTCAAACAAAGTTATATCAGACAGAGATATCCCTCTCTGAGTCTTGGAGGGCTATATCCAAGACTCGAAGTGGTTTTGATGTTGCCTCTGTGACTGCCTCCACAACCTTGGGAAAATTATAGAGTGCTAAAAAGACCCTTGATCTAGATAGGTTTACAACAAGAAGATTATTTCCCCTTCATAGGAAACTTTAGACTTTGTACAAGAAGAATATAAGCTTACAGTCCTAGAAAATAAATCTCAAAGAGGATTTGCAACCCTTCAAGTATGATCTAGCCCAGAGGAATCTCAATCTACTATCCCAAGTTGCAACATAGAGAAGTTCCCCTGGAATAGAAATAAATGTTGCTGCAAAAGAGAGAAGTGCTCCTGCAACAAGGAGAAGTGCCAGATTGAGAAGATGAAATGGAAAGGATGACAGACCCATTTTTGATGATGATCAACTTTTGCATCTTGAAGTTTTGAGGGAAGTGTTATAATTTCACCTACTGGAGGAATCTACAGGATTATAATCCTTTTTCTATGAATTTTTGGGTTTTTTTAGGTTCATTGCATGACACCGAGAAACACAGAGCATTTCATAGAGCCTGGTGCTACAAAATCATCCACACAGACTTTTCTACAGATTTACTATTGAAAGCACTGCATAATCATCTAGCGAGACATAAAGTGGCAGTTTGCTACGAAAATTTGCTGCAAAATAATTTTACAGGTGGGCACTAGAAAATATCCTACCAAATGCGCTACGAAATCTGTTGTAGAACAATTTTACAAAGGCAGGCACTACGAAATTTGCTACCAGTTGCACTACAAAAAGATGCTACGAACTGGATGTTATAGTCAACAATTTTGAATTCGATGTCTCTTCTTAGCTTTGATGATTTGGAGGGAACCAATGATCACCAAGTGGTAGATGGAGCTTAGCACAAGGGTTTGGTGGACACATGGAAATGGCGGAGATGCGCCCAAGCAACAACAAATCATGTCATTTATATCTTGTTAGAGTTGTTGCCAACATGCTTCATGTTTCTAGAAGTCTGTTAGTTCCACTTATACAAATGTTAGATTAGTAGTTTTTTGTGGAGAATCCTAGGCTAGAAATGCTAGCTCACATATTAAGTTGTGGTTTTACTGTTTAGACTATAAATACATCAAAAGAATGTTATGTTGAAGTTTATGTTATGTTGAATTTTATGTAGATTTACTGAAATAAATCCTACATAAATTTCTACCAATATCACCTATGCCAGTTCTTTTGACCTTGAGTTTTTCCTCCTATTGAGAGAAATAAGATCTACCTCTCTAGCTCATATGCAACATGCAACCTTGGAAGTAGAATCTAACATAATGGAAGCTGACAAGAATAGGGGAAAATATGATAGAGACAAAAGAAAAGGTAGGGATGAAACTTCAACCTCTGATTCCCCTATTGTCCACCCTCAAGTTGATGAACTAACAAAATTGGTAAAATCACTTTCCGTTGAAATGGAAAAATTGAAAATTGAAGGAAAGTAGAACTATAGGAACACACAGAATGATGATAATAGAGGAAATTTTAGAAGACTGAATAATGCCCCTCAAGTCCTCCAAAGAGATCAAAGAAATAGGGATAGGGATGATCAAAAAGTCCAAGCTCCTCTCCAAAATAACCTTGTCGTTGATGAAGAAGGAGAGGACGAAGAAACTGATCCATAAATCCATTGTCTTGGTGACACCTCCCCATCCTCCCATTTAACCCAAGCTGCATATGAGGATTCTCTCATGGATATCCAATTGAACGAATTGAGTAAAGGGGAAAAAACCAATGACAATCAAAATAAATACAACCTAAGGTCAAAAAAGAAAGGGGGAAAACCTAACACTTTTTATCATCCAACTAAAACAAAAAATTATGCTAAGACTATGGCATCTAGCAGCAAAGAAAAAGAGGCACAAAACCCTCAAGCATCAGTTAAGAGCCTTATCCCATAAATTAAGGAAATTATGAAATCTCCCTCCTCTTTTAGCTTTGAAAGTGAGATTCAAAAGATAGAAACCCCAATACCTTTTTTAGAGTTGATTAAGAATGAGGAATTTAAAAAATATCTTTCCAAGATGCTACAACCCAAACCTTCTTCTAATTCCACAGACTCAATCAACCTTCAAGATGAAAAACCAACAATCATATTGGGACCTTTGGTGGAGGATAGGGATGACTCTTCCCCTCCTTTCTACACATCATTAAACATCCATGATAAAGTGCTACACAATTTCTTGATGGACTCAGGTGCATCTCATAACCTCATGCCTAAAACTGTCATGGATGAGCTTGGGATACACATTACAAAAACTTTCCATGAACTATACTCATTTGATTCTAGGAAAGTGAAGTGTCTTGGGGTTATCAAAGACCTGGTTGTTACCCTGTTCCAATTTCCGATGAAAAGTGTGGTCATCGATATTGTGGTGGCTGATGTCCCCCCTAAATTTGGCATGATATTGTCAATATCTTGGATCAAAAGACTAGGGGGAACTTTGCAGAGGGAAATTTCATATGCCACCACTCTTGTATCTGGGGGAGAACATAGAAGGATTTGTAGGGAAGCACAACTAGCTTACATCATCAATGATGAATCCAATCCTAGCAACCACCCTATTTTTGTAGTTGATACTAATTTAGGATCTAGAATTTTATAGCTCATTGATGCTCCTCAATCACCTATTGAAATCAGAAAACATCCCATTAACTCTTGTGAAATTCCTCCTCCTAACACCTCTATTTGGAAGATGTTTTTTGATGGATCCTCTTCTAAGGAAGGTGCTAGTGCTGGGGTAGTCTTTATTTCCCCTACCCAAGAGATAATATCTTTGTCTTACAAGATTGAATTTGAAACTACAAACAATGTGGCAGAATATGAGGCTCTTGTTTTGGGTTTGAGGGCTGCTAAAGACATGAAGATTGAAGATTTAGTAATGTTTGGAGATGTTGAATTAATTGTAAATCAAGTCAAAAATATGTATCAAGCTAAACACCCCAGGTTAAGGACTTACAAAAATGAAGTTTGGGATCTTGATGATAATTTCTTCTTAGCTTTTAATATCTCTTTTGTTACAAGAGAGGAAAATACTATGGCAGATTCCTTGGTTGTTTCTGCAAGCAATTTTAGATTTCCTTTGCCCCCTAAGCTCAAATGTGATGTGGAAGTGAAGTATAGACCCTCTATACCTGACAATGTCAAACATTGGAAGGTCTTTGAGGATGATCTTGAGATAAAAATATTTATTGAAACCCTGGAGGAGTTTTCTGCTCTGCATATTGATGAAGATCATGATTATGACAAAATCTCTCATGCTGATATTTTTCTGAATTAAATTGTTGACCATCATATTTTTCAATTTCCCAGTAACCATATTCCAAAAGGACTAGTCACCTTGGAGAGATTGTTTGATAGAAATGATGTTATTGTGAAGGTTAAGGGTTCAACTGAAAAATTTTATGTGACTGAATGCAATTTAGGTACAAAGAAGGATCCAAAGTATGTGAAATTATCTAGCAGCTTGTCAAACGAACAAAGGGCTGAGTATGTTAATATTTTAAAGGATTTTGTTGATGTGTTTTCCTAGAAATATGAAGATTTACAAACATATGAAACAAACATCATTGAACATAAGATCCCTTTGAAAGAGGAGACCAGGCCTTTTAGGAAGAAACTAAAACAGATAAATCCCATGTTGTTGCCTATTATGGAAAAATAAGTGAAGGAGTTGTTGGATGCCAAGATCATCATTCCTTTGAGATACTCTGAGTGGGTGGCTAACTTGGTCCCTATGAGGAAGAAGAATGGGGAAATTAGACTATGTGTTGATTTCAGGAATTTGAATAGAAGCTCCAAGAAAGATAATCAAACCTTGCCAAAGATGGAGGAAATTTTACAGAGACTAACTAGCTCATCTAGGATGTCTATGATTGATGGTTTCTCAAGATACAATCATATCTCTATATTTCCTAAAGATAGAGAGAAGACATCCTTCACTACTCCTTGGGGCACATTCATGTATGCTAAAATGCCCTTTGGATTAATGAATGTAGGAGAAACCTTTCAGCGATCAATGGGTATTTCCTTTATTGGGGAGAAGGAAACATTTGTGGTCATATATCTAGATGACATTACAATTTTCTAAAAATATGATAAAGAACATTATCATTAATTGAAAAGGGTCTTCCTGAAGTGCATAAAGTTTGGTCTCTCTCTCAATCCTAAGAAGTCTGTGTTTGCCATGAAGGAAGGTAATTTATTAGGACACATTGTATCAGGAGAAGGGGTAAGAATTGATCCAAGCAGAGTAGAGGCTATCCAAACTTTATCTCTTCCTAGATCCAAGAAATAAGTTCGGTCCTTCTTGGGAAAAATCAATTTTCTGAGAAGGTTCATCTCTAACTTTGTTGAATTGGTTAAGTACATTACATCCGTTGTTAGGAAAGGAAATGAGGTGAAATATCCTGCTGAGGCTCGAGATTCTTTTGACCAAATCAAACAGGACTTGAATGAAGCACTTGTGGTTCTCATCCCCGATTGTTCCAAGGAAGTTATGATATTCTCCTTTTCCTCATATGAAACATTGGTTGTTGTCTTCCTACAGAAAAATACAAAGGGGTTAGAGCAACTTTTTTCCTTTTTTAGCACGGCATTGAGGGATGTAGAGATCAGGTATGATATCATGGAAAAGCAGGCTTATGCTTTGGTTAAATCCCTCAAGGCTTTCAGAGTATACATTCTGCATTCCAAGATTGTTTCCTATGTTCCCTCAGCCTCTGTGAAAGAGATACTTATCCATCCTGACATAGATGGGAAGAGGAGAAAATGGATTGCCAAATTTTTGGAATTTAACCTTGAAATGAAGCCCACTAAACTAGTGAAAGGTGAAGGTTTAGCTATGTTGATGGCTGAATTGAATTGCAAATCACTAGGGGTTAATTTCATGAACATAAACTCATAAAATCAATAAGCTAATTTGCTGACAAAATCTCTCATATCAGCCCCAACTTGGCATAATGCAGTTGGTATAAAGACATCCTATATTTTGTTCAAAATTTGTCGCCTCCTGATGGTTTGGAGAAGAACAAGGTTATAAGATATTTGAAGCTTAAAGAAATCAAATATTGTCTCATTGATCACATATTTTATGGAAAAGATTGTCTAGGGTTTCTTTTAATATGTTTAGATCCACAGGAGGCCCAAAAGGCCATGATTGATTTTCATGCCAACTTATGTGGGGGCCATCAATTTTGGAGAACCACAACCTATAAGATCCTTAGAGATGGGTATTTTTGGCCTATCCTTTTTACTGATGTTTGTACAAAGATTAGAGCTTGTGTCAAATGCCAAAAGTTTTATGGAAAGAAGCAAACACAAATCTTTGCCTTTGAAGCCTGTGGTTGTTTCTGGACCTTTTCAGCAGTGGGGTCTTGACTTCAATGGGGAAATCCATCCATATTAAATTGGTCAACATAGGTGGATTTTGAATGCCACTGATTATTTCACCAAGTGTATAGAAGCCATTCCTACAAGGAGTGCCTCCCACAAGGTAATCGTTAGTTTTCTTGAGGATATCATGTCAAGATTTGGTTGTCCAAGCAAAATTGTTACTGACAGTGTTGCCTCTTTTAAAGATGAACCATTGATCAATTTTCGTGAACAATATGGGATTGCATTAGTCCATTCTACTCCTTATTACCCCCAAGTAAATGGTTTGCAAGATTCCTCTAACAAAATCCTCATAAAGATCATCAAGAAATTGTTAGAAGACAACAAGAAAGCATGTGACTCAAGGCTGAAATTTGCCTTATGGGCTGATAGAGTTACAAAAGAGAGCTCACTTGGTGTTTCCCCTTTTCATCTTGTATATGGGATTGAAGGTATTTTTCCTACTCAAATTTCCTTGCCTATGGAAAAATCCCTCCAGGACTACCAAGGAGAACCTGATGATATGGTCAAGAGGATACAACAACTAGTACAAGTACAACAGACTAGGGAGTAGCTCCTTGACAAAGCACAGGACCATCAATAGAAGATCAAGCAAGATTTTCACAGGAAGGTAAGCAAAGAATATTTCCAGCTGGGATATCTAGTGCTCAAGTGGGATGCACCCAGGCAAGACAAAGGAAAACATGGTAAATTAAAAGCCTTGTGGATTGGTCCTTTCAACATTTCAGAGGTATTTTCAAATAATACTTATAAATTGCAGAACTTGGAGGATTCTGAAGCTTTTGGTGGACCTATCAATGGGAACTTTCTGAAGAAGTATTTTTCTTAAGCCATGAGTGGATTTCCATTCATTGTAAATATCACTTTCTCTTTTTCATTTTTGTTTGAACAAATGACCCCATAGCCCTAGGATAAGACATTGAAGTTGCTTATTCTTGGCAGCTTACAGGGAGCATGCCATCCCCTATCGAGCCAATGTTATCACATGAAGATTTCATGGGTCAAATTTCTCCTTAGGTTTTAATTTTTATCCATTAGTCTTTTTTAAGTTATATTTTTTATTTTCTCCTTATGGTTTTCTTAGGATAGCTTAAATAAATGAAAGGTTGGAACTTGTCTCACATATTTGACCCACACCTATGGTTTATACCCTTGGTTCATTTTATGGTTTACACCCTTGACTCATCACTTGGTTTAACAAGTAGCATAATCAGCCCCATGACACCACAAAACTGATAGGTCACTCCATCCATTCATATGCTTGAACCTCTCCACTCTATCCCTTTACCCGTTAGGGAGTCAAATCAAACCTTTTCAAGTACACTGCCAACTCACTAGTTGTTTTCGTAGCATATCTTTTGTACACTCTCCCTCTTTACCATCATTTGTGATTTTGAAGTTGATGTCATTCCTTTTCATTATTTTCAGCATCCTTGTCTTCAAAAGGAATAATCGTGATTTGGTCATTAATGAGTTCTAACTGTTTATCAAAATTTGAAATCCTGCTCCTAGCTCGGCATTGCAGAAACTAATAGTCTAGACAACGCTGCAGATTATGCTACAGACCAACTAAACAAGGTGAATTGGAGATTGGGGTGGTTGCAAACAACTTCATTCTTCCAAGACATCATCAATAATCAAACTTCAGTGTCCAGGTGCTTCTTGAGCCATCCGAGCTCTGTTGAAGATCACTTAAGGTTCTGTTTTATCTTTTCGTAGCACCCGGCGTTGCCAATTGTGGTTTCCTCCACCTACCAACACCTTACCTTTTCTTTCACAGATTTCTTAGCCATGTACTATCATCTTCCTCCACTGAAATTGAATCATTTTCTATCAGAGTTATTGTGCCTATTTATCCCTTGCCTCTTGTTGTCCATACTACATTGCAGAAACCACTGCAAAACTACGCTACATATCCCCTATCCCAGCACTGCAAATTATGTGTCAATGCAGTGTCATCATTTATGCTCACATCTCCAAAGTTGGCTCTTTTCCTTCATGGTGTAATCCTATAAGTTTTATCTCAAAGTCAATTTGCAGTGAAAAGTTTAGGATCCTTTGCCTTTAGAATGATGATAACCCTATATGGTGGCTTGATGTCAGCCTAAAATTTCAACAGTGCAACCTCCTTGCATATCATTTCTCAGAGGAGCTTCTTCCCCCCTTTTAAGATATCAAACCATTCTCTTATTAGATCAGAAGTAAATTGGAGGAAAACCATAAAATATCGAATAAGGACCACCTTTCAAAATCCTAAAGACTTTTGTCTTTGTTTGGCTTCCTATACCTCTCATAACATTACAGTGTTTGATCTCCTTCTTTTATCAATGGATACACCTTAACAAAATAAATCTCATAAGGGTGGGAGTGTAGTTAGGACTGATCCTTTTGACATGCACCTATTTGATGTTGAAACTCGGATCAGGGAGGTCTTCCAAAGGATTGGTTTCCTATCTTTCTATCAAAATATGTAGAGGGGACACCCTGAGGTAACCAGGGAATTTTCTTTAAACTTTTATGTCACTAAGACTAAGTTAGGAACCATTGAGTTGGAGGTATCTCAGGCCACCATTGCAGCAGCCACTGAGATACCCAACACTAGTGAAAGGTGGTTCAAATATATGACTCTAAATGAAACCTTTTTTAAAGATTTCCTCAAGCCAGATCATCAGAAAGATAATTTTTCCAAGGGAGTTCCTAGGAGCCACTTGGTTGAGGGTTTTAAAAAAATGTTGAAATTCATCCATAGGTATTTTACATGTGAGGGAAGATTCAACATGATATACCAATATCACATTAGGATTTTGCTACACTTCACCAAAAAGGATTTGATGAACATCCATTTCTATCTGTTTAGAAATATGGGGAAAATGATTGATAGGGTCCAATCCAAGTCCAAGGCTGTGGACACTAGTGTTTCCACTCAGGGTTGATCAGGATGATTGTAATGGAAGAATTGAAGAAAAGAAACCTCACTTGGGAACAATTCATTTTCTCTACTAATCTACAACTAGATGTAGCCTCTACCCATCAATCCAGGGTGTAGAGCCCTTTGTCATCTAGTAGTGTTTCCCAAGTGGAAACAAGCAAAAAGAGAAAGGTAAAACACATTTCCCAAGACAAAGAAGTTTCTAAGGAATTTGAAGAGGAAGAAAGGGAATCCCATCACTCCCCACAAAGGGAAATTTCACCTCAACCTGTACCTAAACTAGAGGAAGTTCCCTCAGTCAAACAACAGCCAAAAAGGGGAGAAAACTACATTTTCCTTCACCTACCATAGCAGCTAAGACACGAGTTAGGAGGACTTTCACTAGATCATCATCCCATAAGGAATATGCTGAAAGATAAGTCATAACCAAAGCTTATGTCCCAAATAAATATAAGGGTAAAAGTGAAATTATTGGGAAGCCTATTGAGGTCATGACCAAAGATTTTGTTCAGAAGAAAGACAAAGGTAAGGGTGAAATTATTGATAATACTATGAAAGTCATAAACATAACCACTCCCCCTGATAATCCCACATTTAAGAGATTGGTTAGACAACTCAGGGATGCAAGGAAGGAAATTCTCTTTTGACGGGAGAAACATTGATTGAGAGGAGGAATATGAGTGAACTCATGGACATGTATAATGAGACCCTTGATTTGTCTAGGTTTACAACAAGAATATTCTTTCCCCTCCATAGGCAACTTCAGATTTTGTATAGGAAGAATATGAGCTTACAGTCCCATAAAATAAATATCAAAGAGGAGTTGCATCCCTTCAAGGATGATCTATCATAGAGGAATCTAAATGTACTTGCCCAAGCTACAACAAAGAGAAGTGCCCCTGCAATAGAAATACATGTTGTTGCAATAGAGAGAAGTGCTCTTGCAACAAGGAGAAGTTCCATATTTAGAAGATGAAATGGAAAGGATGAAAGACCCGTTTTTTATGATGATCAACTTTTGCAGCTTGAAGTTTTGAGGGAAGTGTTATAATTTCACCTACTGGAGGCATCTACAGGCTTATAATCCTTCTTCTATGACTTTTTGGGTTTTTTGAGGTTCATTGCATGACACAAAAAAACATAGAGTATTTCCTAGCACCTGACACTACAGAATCATTCACACAGACTACTCTGCAGATTCGCTACCGAAAGCATTGCAGAATCACCTAGCTAGACATAAAGTGGCAGTTCGCTACAAAAATTTGTTGCATAATAGTTTTATAGGTGGGAGATACAAAATATGCTACCGAATACGCTATGGAATCTGCTGCAGAACAATTTTACATAGGAGGGCGCTGAAGAATTGTTTACCAGTTACACTACGAAAATATGCTACGAACTGGTTGTTATAGTCAACAGTTTTGAATTCGTTGTCTCTTCTTAGATTTGATGATTTGGAGGGAACCAATGATCACCAGGTGGAAGATGGAGCTCAACACAAAGGTTTGGTGGACACATGGCACTGGTGGAGGTGCACCCAAGCAACATCAAATCATGTCATTTATATATTGTTAGAGTTGTTTCCAACATGTTCCATGTTTCTAGTAGTCTATTAGTTCCACTTGTACAGATGTTAGATTAGTAGTTTTTTGTGGAGAATCCTAATATAGAAAGGCCAAATCTCATCTCAAGTTGTGGTTTTACTATTTATACTATAAATACATGAGAAATTTTTTATGTTGAGGTTTGAATGGTTGAGCAGAGCTCCCTATTTTGTATTATTTTGACTAAACAGAGCCATACTTTGGTTTGTGTATGAGATCTGAGATATTTTGATTAATAGAAGTCAACCTCTTTTCATTATCTTGCTTCTTCGTACTTTGAATTCTCATTATTGGATGATCCTTATGAGATGTTATAGTTGTGTTATTATGGATGTTTGATTATGATGTTTCTATAAATGTTTTTAGTGTTTTTAATTTAGATCAAGGATTTCTTGTGTCTGCATTTTTCTCCACCTACCTTCCAGAAGGCCTGATGCTTATAGCATACCTATCCATATTCCTCACCAAGTATTCCATATACTCACATTTATCCTTAAATCACTGACTGAAGTTAACCAAAAACTCATTTGCTTATGCATAATAGCCTATATTTTATGTGTTGAAAAAATGTTATGATGTTTTTTGTCCCTTTGACCTTCTACCATTAATATACATTTACAAACCTAATTGACGGATGTTGGGATTATCTTGTTGCAATATGAGGGTGAATCTTAATGCTAACATAAGGAATTCCACTCCCCATGTTGAAACCAAAGTTCATCCCCCCACTGGAATAATATCCAAAGGTGGGTGTCGGGGTAGACATGATGGGTGTAGAAGCGTTCAGTAACTAATGGATGGAGATGACGACATGGTTGGCCTCGACCAGATCATGGAACCGAAATAAAATAGGATGGATGGTGTGGGCCTAATGGAGCTAAGAGGTGGCAATGTGGACATTACAGGTATGGTCTTAAGAGGAATTCCCCCTGTCCCACTTGATGATGGGCTTGTAGGCTCAACTACACTAGATGAGACACTCAGTCCTGACATGGTGGGAGGATGAGTGAACAAAGAAAAAGGATCACTAAATATTTCCCTTACTTGGACTAGTATGGGGGTTTTTGGTTCGGTCAAAGGAGGATTAAAATTTTGTGGAGGACGTTTGTCTACCACTTCTACCTCAACTAAAACAATTTCGTCAAAACAAAGTTCAATCCCTTCAAAGTCTTCGTCAGATATTTCACGCCTTTTAAGAAGTTGTTCTCCCCCTTTAATATGATCAATTCATCGTAGTTGATGGGACCGACATGGTAATTTAGCCACAATGAATAATCTATGTTACTATCCAAACACAAATCAAATTATGGCCGACCTAGACTCGGAATCAAAGGGCACACCCATAATCAAATCTAGGAAAACAACATTAAAACCAATTGGCATAGGGGCCTTCCGAAAACCAACCTTGTGGGGGAGATGAAGTCCCGATGGGATTGAATAGAGAATGCATGAGGAGAAGTTATGATGATCTATGCAAAACAACCCTGACTGGTGCAAGTACCCTTTATTAAGGCAGACAACCTCCAAGGGAACTGAGACCATGAACGAACGTCTGCTCTAGGTACCACAGGCACATCCCACCTACAATCACCTTCGTAGCTCCTAGGAAGGGTCACTAAGGCTACCACCTTACAATCAATGAGTGGGTGAATAGTTGTAGGTCCAATCACATGTAAGGTAGGGTAACTAAGCCTGAATCTCCAAAGGTGTTAACCAATGAAACCCACGTATACGTAATTATCGAAGCAATACCACAAACACCAAAACAAGTAGAGAGGGGTAGTCTCCCTACTTTCCACGATGCGACCTCATTCTTAACTCATGTGTTAAAGGAGGCTCCTGACACAATGGTTGAAAGAATAGATTTTAACGGTGTTTAATGACTTCTAGGTTTCATTTTATGGCCTTTGAGAGTTTAATCTCCAATCATATTCCAAGGCCCTAAGCCTATCTAATGTTGGTTTACTATCAAAAGAAAAATTTCTAATTCATTTTATATTAAGCGATTTTTTTAATGGTTGTTTCTTAGGTGATCAGGGGATCAAATTTTGCTCAAAAATTCAAAGTGCTCAGAATCTCTTCAAATCGAACGAGAGCGTAGGCCTCATTGTTGTGAACCCAACGCAACTCGTTTTGTCTCAAAAAGACATCGGGAGCGAGAGATATCACAATCTGTTTGGAATGTCAAACAGGCAAAAAAAGGATGCTGACTGTACAGTCCATACAGTCTAACGTGGCAGGGCCGTATGATCATACACTGATGTGGCATGTGATGATGTGGCAATGTTTGGTTGGTAGCTGAGGGCGAATGGTATTCTGACATGTGGCATAGTTTGGACAAGTGATTGGGTGCCCCGTGGCCCAGTCATGGGCTGCCACGTGGCACCCCGATATTGGTTGTTGGTTTGTTAATAAAATTTTATGGAGTTCATGGGATTCGAACCCCGGATCTCCCCACCATGTTAAGCCTTCACAAAGTCCGCCCGACC